>JANAVB010011873.1:0-86548 GCA_029216955.1 Iris pallida | reverse complement strand
ACAAGCACAATATAAATTTGCTAGAACTTACCCATGTAGAAGCATGGAATTTTAGGCGCATCTATAGGCCAGACTTCCTATGCGCTTAACCCAACCATGCGACCAACTCAAATGTGCCAGGAAACTCAAACAAATACTTGGCACAGCAAAGAAAAGTACAAGTTTAAAGATATTAAAAATAGGCTTTTATTTTATATGAAAGTCTATTACATGTCTAAAGAAAGGCTTTACAAAGGAGAATTTCTACAAAAAGAAAGATCCTAAAGCTATAGCCAGGCGCAACAACTGCCATGCGCCCTATGCCAGGCGCATCATCCGTCAGGCGCATCACTCTGATATCTCATCCAGGCACATCATTCCAGCATCTCAACGTATGCGCACCTCCGTGCATAGTCAGAGCGAATCACTCTCCATCAGCACCAATCAGTCCTTGTGTAGCAGGAGGAGGGGCTCTACTAGCTCGACAAAGATCGCGGCACGATGCCCCGATCTATGGAAGCAAAACACACTCGACGACCTGCGGCTCTTCCAGCATAACAAAAATTGAGGCACGACCGCCCCGATCTTTGGATGCAATAAGCACCTTCAGCCTGTGTCCGGACACGACGATCCCGATATTTGGATGCAACAGGCACTTTCACAGGGCCGATGGTGAACTCGGTACATCTACGTCTTCGGAAGGAGTCCATCGTCAACTCGCCAAGACAGGGGACCGATCGAGTTCGTCTCCATGAAGGGAAGAAAAGTAAAACGAGAAACAAAACTTCTTTTCACACGGCTACTTATAGGCCAGGGCAAATCAAACCCATACGCCAAGTGGCAACTTCCTCGAAGTCAGTGCAATGAACTTGTATTTATGGTGATGAATCTGCCCCTTCGAATTCAACCAAGTTAAAATAGCCATTAACGCCTCGAAGAACTCAACAGACGGGCCAAAGAGGATGCACACCTGGCTGATACGCCGTCAGCACCATGCGCTTCGTACTGATGCGCCCAGTGGGACATAGACCCATGCGCCCAGATCGAAATTAAACGATGTGCCCCTTTAAAACTTGTCATCATCAAGCATTTAATGCTGAATGACAAAGGCGGTAACGCATTCTAAGAGCCGTCCAATCAGTAACCCTTTGCAGAAAACGAAGCACCGCTAGTCAACACCATCATTTCACCTTGGGTCGATAAACAATTGTCGTATGGCCGATCGATCATTCATATGTGCCTCGTGGCTGCGCCCAAGACTGCGTGCGCCCCAGTGGACATACGCCCCCTCAGCTCACTTTTGATCTCAAGCAACAAAAGACTTATGCTCTGCATGCGCCTCAAAAGCCATGCACCTAGACTTGATCATGACTCCTAAAGGCCATGAGACCAAGTCGCCTCCCTTGTGCCTGATCCTAGGTGCACCCTGATGCGAAGCTCTGCATGCGCCTCAAAAGCCATGCGCCCAGAGTTGTCTATGATGCCTAAAACTCATAGGACTAAGTTGCCTCCATGCACCCAATCCTAGGCCACCCCGACAGATCACTCTCCTCCAAAACTGAGATCTTTGAGCCACAAGCATACGCCACGCGTCCTTTGACTCAGTTCTATTCAAAGAATGGGTGCTAACCACCCAAGATCTCGACAACAACCAAATCTCAGCAACTGCCACATGTCAGCTCCTCCGCAGCCCAACGAAGCAGTTCAAGCAGATTCTACTATAACTCGGGGCGCATCGTCCATGCACCCCCGCCAACATCAGCCATGTGGCGTCCCCACATCCAGGCGCATCCGATGTATGCGCGCGTGAGCAGCCATCATGCTATCTATAAATAGATGGATCATTCATTCACCCAACACACACACAGACAGAGAGATATACAGACAGACTGTTATATCCACATACGGAGGCCAGAAGACACTTAACATCCACTTCTCCTCGCAATGCTCCGACGTCCAGAACAACCCAGACCTTCAGAGAGTTCGAGATCGTCGTCAGATCGTCAACGAATTCAACATATTACTACTCGCTCCGTCGACACCGTACCCAGATAAAAACAAAAGTGTACAACTAGGACTACGTCTAAGTCCTACATTGTACTCTGTTCTGTTTTTAATTAAAAACATCAATCCCCAAGAGTTTTAATGGCAAACAAGCTGGCGACTCTGTCGGGTACCTCTTTCTCCTCCAACGAGAAAGCTGTATCACAATCTGACGACATCAAACTCGGCTCCTCCCACAAAACACTTGTGGTGTGCCTCAATCAACAGGCGTACGGGGAGCTCATCTTTGAAGGTAGCCCGAGTCCTTCGTAGCGGCTGCCAAAGCCGAAGAAGACCTTCCAATTCTAGGTAGCAAGGCCGATGCGCATGGCACCATCACTAAAGGGGATACGCTACCGTAGCTGGCCCTTCCTGCTGACGCTCTCAGCAACAAGGATATGCCCACTGGTGCCGTACATCTGTCTGGGAAATACAGTGTTGACTGTATTCCCCAACCGTCTTCTTCCCAGCCGAAGAAGATGCGCCAACGGAGCAGAGGTGCAACCAATCTCCAACGCATGAGCTCTGGTACGCAGGAGAGAACGTCTGTCTTCAACAACTCACTCGCTGTCATGGCGAGACATAATTAGATTTTGAATACTATGCATCTTCGCGGGCTAGTATAAAGAAATCCAAGGCAGCACGGGCCTTGCGCCACGAATGTGCTATGCCAACAGCAAACCAGAAGCATACGTTCAAAATCATGTGCGCTATTGATGCTAAGCTGTACAGAGTCGACTCGGGCGCATCTATGCTAGAAATGGATTGACTCCCAAAGTCCATGTCCCGCTTGGGCGCATCTACGCGTTTCGAACCAAGTCTGGCTGGGCAACTGGCGAGCTGAGTCCATGCCCCACTTGGGTGATGCGCATAAAGTGGACTCAAGTTACCATAAATGTTGTTTCTCTACCAATGATCTGGGCATATCTTATGCGCGTGAACCAGATCAGGGGTACAACATTCGCATGACCACCCCGGCTTGGCCTTGCCATGCGTCTGATAGGGGTGTTAAAGGTAACTCTTCCATCATGATTTGTGTAATGTGATCAGTCACAAACGTAGATCAGGAGAGATGACCAATAAGCACAATGTACCCCTCGTAGGGCACACCTGTGCTATGGTCACCATCAACTGCTGTTGTTATAAAATAGCAGCTCCACCACAAAGGCAGTTCGTGTTTCAGCGACTACAATCTACGGCACCTATCCGACGTTCCCTCGAAAAGAAAGTGCCAATTAAAGACGAAGCGGAGCCCAAGGTCGCTTCCTGTCATATTGTCTCCAATTCCCACTCATTCGTGAGAAAGACAACCACCAACTCCTCAGCCTCTGCATCCAAGACTCAGCTGAGGAAGAGCAAACAGTGGTTCCGTCCCCAGGGGTGTACGAACACACCCGAGCAAGGAGCAAGGCCCTGGCAAAGAAACAACTGAGAGTATTCAAGCCTCTGACAACCCTTCTCTCAAAGATGAAGAAGCACTTCGACAAACAGACCCTGACGTAGCTGGGGGTAGCCAACGAGGCCTCAGAAGAAAAAGCCCCTCTACAAGAATGTGGGGTCGAGAGCGAAGCCTCGACCGATCCATCCACTTCCATCCTTGTCAGGATAGCTTACATGGCAGGGGGTGGTGATGAAGAAGAATCAGATGCTCCAGCACTTGACATCGTACAACGCATAAACACTCTTGAGGGAGTCTCAAGACCCTATCTACTCTATGCAGATCCTGACCTAGGCTGTGTTCGACATTCGAACCACTTTGGCAAGGGCACCTGTCTCTACCAGCCCCGATCCGGGAGCCAACGGAGAATCAAATATACCCCCTCAATGGGTATCTTCAGAGGCAGAGCACCACACTGCACCGCGAGCATCAGTTCCTTCCAATATCCAGCTTCAGGCCGTACCGCCTTCACCTTCTCCTAACTCGACAAAGACTTGGTCGAGATGGTCAAAGACCTGTGCGAGCGTTTTTAGGCCCGAAGTAGACAGGAGGATCGCCAGAAGATGGGACTCCCGTAACCTTACCCCCTCAAATGGAACAAAGTGGTTTATCCTTCCAAGTATAAACCACAAACACTAACACCATACGACGGAAAGGATTATTCTCGTCGGTACCTGACCTACTTTCAGTCTCAGACGGGGCATCTCCCAAAAGAAGATGCCTTACTCACGAGCCTGTTTGTCGGGGCTTTGAAGGGAGTCGTCTACGACTAGTACTGCAGTCTCCTTGACAACTCCATATCATCCTTCGATGACTTGACATGCCTCTTCCTTGATCAGTTCTATGACGGAGAAGAGACATGACCATGTCGTCTCTCATAGAAGTGCGACAAACTGAGAATGAGACCGTTCGAGTCTTCATCGAACATTTCCGATAAGCATGTCTAAAGTTGCCTCCGACATATCAGAACATGCACTCATCGGAACATGCAGCACGAACATGATCCCTGTAATCAAGCTTGGCTCAACTCCAGTCTTCCGCCTAATTGGAGCGCATTGATCATTGAAGCCGAAGCTGCTAAAAAGAAGGCACGTAATGCTCGCCTTCTGGGGGTTAACTTTCCCACCTTCGACGACAAAGGAAAACGGCCTGCGACCAGCAGTAGCAGCCGCGAAGCGAAAGGAAAGCATGCGTTGAATGTCAATGCGTTGAACAACACGTAAGGTCCTTCCCAGAGGCCTCCTACCGCACACCACGACCGAAGATGGTCTACTCCTTCCACGATGACGATACCTTACATCTCTTCGAGATGCTGAAGCAGGGTGACAAACTCAAGTTGCCTGATCCCAAGCGTCTTGACGAAGTAGGTAGAGTCAGCGACCTGAGGTATTGTCACTACCATCAGTTCGTTGGACATCCAACTAAAGAATGCTACATCCTCAAAGACTACATACATCACATTATTAATGTGAACGTCATCTGAGTCGATTACGAGAAGAAGACAGTCTCGGCCAACATGGTGTCGCTCCAGTTCGGCACCTTACCGCCTACCACAGCTCAAGGTGGCCTCATCCCTATCCCAAAGGCGACAATGGAAGTAGACAAACCTTCCACCAACCGCGACAATGTGGGTGGGATTACACCACTCACAACATCCAAGGAAGAGATTATGGGCTCACCCGGATCTCGTTCCAGAGTTGACTCAACCGGGGGTATCCTCTACCTCCAAAACAAAGGCAAGAAGACCAAGTTTTGCCGAATGGTGACTTCCTCCCTTGAGGAAGCACTGCCCGTACAAACACGTTCACAGCAGAACGCCCAGCTAGAGGAGGCTCCGTCTGAAGTGACGCCTCCTATCATCACCACAACTGTCCAAGGAGAAGATTCATCCCAACCTCCTGCAGCTGATAAACAAAAGCAGAAGGAGGCCCGCTTCGACAGGCCTCTTCGAAAAGACAATGCTCCGGGGTTAGCCAAGCCCTAACTTCGATATACTGGCACAACTGGCCAGTACTCCAGCACTGCTTTCCCTATTCGAGCTCCTCCGCCTATCCAAAGATACTCGGAAGCTCTCTGCGAAGTCCTGAAGGACGCCGAGTCTTTCATCAGTCAGGTCAAGCAGCCTGACGATGATCCAACAGCATGTCCGCACTGCCATAATGTGGGGAAGATCATCCCCAACATCACATTCACTCAACAGGATATGCTGCTCAAGAACAACAGGCACAACAGACCCCTGTATTACACAGGGTATGTCAGTGCCATCAAGGTGGATCGAATGCAGATTGACCCTGGGTCTTCTCTCAGTATCATCCCACGAACGCTACTACAGACGCTGGGTATCCCGATGCATCGCCTGACAGCGTCTTACACTACCATCAGTGGCTTCAACGCCAGTAAGAGTGAGCCGCTGGAAAGATCCGCTTGAAGTGTCACATTGGCGATCTCCAGACCGAGGTGACTTACTTTGTTGTGGATGCAGACGTCAACTACAACATCCTGTTAGTACGGCCATGGATACATGAATATATGGTGGTGCCATCCACTCTCTATCAATATATGAAATACATGGTGGCATCATCCGAACAGAGTTTGCTGATGTCGATCCCTTCAGAGGGATTGAAGCCTTCTTCACCGACGCTGACCTATACAAATCAATTCATCTCGGAGATGAAGCCAACGACGCTGATGACGAGGCAGAAGCTGAGTTCGAAGCTGACTCAGAGGCGAACATGATAATCAATGCTCTCCTAAAAGTGCGACTCAAAGGAGGCCGTCTCAAACATCGGCCCCTATGGTAGTCAAACTCCGTGGGAAGGCGCCAGCTTCTCCGGACAGACATCCAATGAAGCTCCGTTAAAGATACGCCTCAAAGGCAAGCCCCCTCAAGTGGCGGCTCCTCTCGTAGCCAAGCTACGGGAAAGGCTCCAGCTCCCGGCACATCAACTGAGGCTCCCCTCAAGGTGCGGCTCAAAGGCAGACCTCCTCAGTTGTCGACACCTGTCAGGCCACAAAAGAAGACCTCAGCGTCCTTCTCAGCACAATCCCAGGAGCCAGCACGGGGCAAGCTCTCAAAAAACTCTCCTGAACCCCCCAAGGCTACTCTAGTTCTCACGATGAAGAACTTGAAGAGTACATATCGCTAATGTCAATGTTTCATCCCTCGATAATGTAATCCCTCGGGACAAGATCCCGTATTTTATCAATAAGAGAGTGTCTTTCAATTATTCTAGTCTTCCATATTGGAATACCATGTACACTCTAGATAATACTCTACAGTCGTTGCAAACACAAATAACGACTATGAGTCATAAAAATTGGGTCGTCATATACCAAGGAGTCCGTTACATAGTCCCGCCTCGAACAAGGACGAGAAGCCCATTATCTTTGGCAAAGTCGAACGTCACCAAGACCTCCTACCGATGGAGCCAGGACCCGACATTGGTAGAATACAAACCTACCGGTACAATGATCGAGCCAAGTATCTCATCCAAAAGATGGGTTACAACTTGAAGAGCGGGCAAGGTCTGAACTACGGCAAAGGTCGACGCCTTCTCCTACGACTTCTAGTACCAAAAGGGAAGCCGCAAGACTACTATCATCACCATACCCGACGGGGGGTAGGCTGCATCACCCCAAACAACTCCAGAAGAATCAGAAGTAGAGGATGTCATACATTCTCACTCATCTGAAACTTCAACTTGGGACTCCGACACCAGCATCGACTCAGTCTTTAGGAAGGTGCTGTCAGCCAACATGACATCCGTACATCCTTCAGAAAAGATAAAGACGACGTTCAAACAGGAGAGTTCTTCGAAAGAACCCTGGGCTCAATGCCTAGGCACACAATGGGAGTCTCGCTTTGAATTGTGAGAACCCCTACCGAAGATGAAGTCGAGCAGATCGACCTTGGGGATAGATCTTCATCCAAACCCATCTTCATCAGCAAGAGCTTGGTGGGAGAGGACCGAGAATCCTTGATCCACCTGGTCAAAGAATATATCGACTTCTTCGCCTGGAGCTACGAAGACATGCCGGGACTCGACCCACAAGTCGCAATGCACAAGCTTAACATCTTGCCTGCCGCTAAGCCCATTAAGCAGCAACATCGGCGCTTCTGTCCTGACATCATGGAAGCCATTGACAAAGAGATCGACAATCTCTTGAACAGTGGGTTCATTCGTGAAGAACAACACCCCGACTGGGTAGCCAATATCGTCCCCGTCACCAAGAAGAACAGAAAGATCCGAGTCTGCATCGATTTCTGAGACCTTAACTCTGTATGCCCAAAGGATGAGTTCCCACTCCCGATCACTGACATAATGATCAACAACACATGTGTCTTCAAGCGTATGTCCTTCATGGACTCTACAGGCTACAATCAGATCAAGATGTTCCGAGACGACGAGAAGCACACGTCGTTCAGAACTCCAAAGGGGTTTACTGCTACACGATAATATTTTTGGCTTAAGAATGCTGGTGCCACATACGAGCGAGCTATGAGCACCATCTTCCGTCAACACCTTCGCAAGACAGTCGAGTGCTATGTTGACGACATAGCTGTCAAGAGCCGTCTTAGGGGTGATTACCTACGAGACCTGAAGACATAAAGCCATCCCTGACATGGACCCCGCTAAATCCTTCCTTGGGGTTCCTAGTGGAAAGTTCTTGGGCTTCATCATCACTGCAAAGGCATTCATGTCGACCCCGAGAAGACTAAAGCCATCCCTGACATGGACCCTCCGAAGAACCTCAGAGAACTTCAAGGCCTACAAGGACGACTCGTCTACATCCGGGTTTATCGCGAACCTTTCTGGAAAATGTCAACCCTTCACCAAGCTTATGAAGAATGAAGTTTTTTACGTCTGGCCGGAAGAATGTCAGAAAGCTTTTGACGACATCAAAACTTATCTGACAAGTCCCCCAGTCCTGGTGGCACCCGTCGCAGGCAAACCATTCTTGCTTTATGTCCGTGCAATGGACCATTCCCTTGGCGCTTTGTTGGCCCAGTACAATGAAGCAGGCCATGAGCAGGCTATCTACTACCTCAGCAGGATGATGGTTGGGGTCGAACACCGGTACAACCCTATGGAAAAAGTGTGTCTGGCTTTGGTGTTCGTCATCCAGAAGACTCGCCACTATGTCTCGGGACAAATAATCCATGTCATCTCCCGAGTCAATCCACTCAGAATTCTCATGACAAAACCAGGAGCGCTAAACTCTCGATTGGCTACGTGGGCGATATTATTGACACAATTTGACTTGGTATTCGTACCACAAAAGGCTGTCAAGGGTCAAGCATTGGCCGACTTCCTAGCCGCGCACCCAATCCCAGAATCGTCCATGCTCTACGAAGGTATCCTCGATGAGGTACAAGAAGCAAACAATAACAAAAAAAGCCCAGTCTGGCGGATGTTCTTCGACGGTGCTTCCAGAACAGGCCCTAAAGGCCAAATTATCGCAGGAGTGAAGGTGGTCTTAATCTCTCCCGACAAAATGGTCATCCAGCGCGCCTATTCTCTTTCAGAGTCGTGCTCCAACAATGTTGTGGAGTACAATGCCCTCATCATGGGTCTTCAGTTAGCAAGACAGCTGGGGGTGGACTACCTCGAATCTTACGGTGACTCAAAGCTCGTCGTCAATCAAATCCGAGGATAATATGAGGTCCGCCATGAAGACCTCATCCCCTATCACAAAGCAGCGTTGGACGTCATCTCAACCTTCGTAGAATTCTTCATAGAGCATGTGCCTCGGTTAAAAAACTTGGAAGTTGATGCTCTGGCCGGCCTCGCAGCCTCGTTGGCTGCACCCGTCGGGACTCATGTAACGCCCCAGTCCCAAAATACGTAGGACTAGGAACGTAGCATGCCAGCTGCATGTGCATGAGATATGCTCCAATATAGAAATATCAAACACACACATAAGCTATAATGTGAATAATAATAAACAGTCACAGGTAAAAACTACGTCTCATCCACACAGAATATAAAGAAATGGTATCTCATGAATCAAAGTAAATGTCAAAATATAGCTGTTGGCCGGGCGGAGATAAATCTACTACCGGCACTAGAATAAACTGAAAGGAAATAGAGTCCAACCTCTAAGATAAATAAAATAAGAATGATGACTAAATAGGCTCCTCGACCTAATAGGGACAGCTGTGGTCATAAGGTACAACTCGCTCGAACGTGAAGGATGAGTCTATACCGGAGCCATACTCCTACGGGAAGTCCTGCACACCTTTGCCTGGAGAGATCACCAGGTCCTCAGAGGGACGTAACAAGATACAAAAAGAACATGCCACATAAACTGAATAAATATTGTTCAATAATAATAAGTAAGATCAGATCATAACATAGTCCAATACACACCTATTGAACTAGCTTACCATCCCCCCAACCAAACAAGGACAGGAGATGGTAAACTAATTCACAATGACGTATCTTTCCATGCTATAAATCCAATATAGTATCCGGACCCCAACAAGGTTCAATACCTTCTCATCGGAGTAGTAAGCCATACCTACAACCAAACAAGGACAAGATGTGGCAAACTAATCCTTGACAAGTTATTGTTCCAAGCCACGGTCAGATACAAGTACCCAAACCAAGAGTACTCGTACCTAACAGATAAGGGTAGCCTACCATTCTATGTGAATGCAGTTTAAGTACATCCCTCCAACGTATGGGCCCTGGCTAAAAATGGGATCGGCATAGTCCCCCCTTGGGGCACCAGGGGCCTCAGGCATAACCGTTCCACGAACATCAGTGGCCAGCAGTAAATAAGGGGTCGTCAACCCGTATCTCCGATGGAGCGTACGGTCACAAGGGAAATGTGTAAAGTAGCCCATACGCTAAGGATATGTACTCTCCACCCAATGCCTAATGTTTTATCCACAACACAACCCCTATTAACCGCTAAGTCAAACTAAGCATGCAATGTCTATTAGCGGTTAATCCTATCGCACGACTTATACGTACTGGTGGCCAGCCAATCACGCATGTCCGAGTTCTATATGTGACTCGCAACTTCGTGGAACAAATGTTCAAGGCCTATGAATACAACTAAACAGGCGGTCCCTTAACTCTAGGTTTCATGGGTAAGAAAATAATACATAGCAGGAAATATAACTGAACAGTAAGGTCTAACAAGTTATGCCATGTATCACAGTTTATTTTTGCATAAAAAAATAGTGAATAATGCATGAAATATGAGCTAAATAAATAAACAGCGGTGGCAAGGTATCTTGCCTGGGGGTAGTTTGCAGAATGGCGACGCCTGATGACTCAAATCGTCATAATATGGAAGCAATAAAGCCAACTTTTACGAATGGCCTTGGATGCTGAAATAAATATCACGAACAAATTTGGCATAAAAGAAATACCTTGGAAACGCCTGTCCAAAAGTTCAATTCTAGAACAGGGGCAAAATCGTAATTTTGGGTCAAAATGATGTCCGCCGTTGGACCCGTTTTGCACCGAAACGCATGCCAGAACCTACGGTCTCTAAAGTCATCAAACTATATGTCTATGAGTTTGATTTGAGGAGACAAACCCAACCGTATGTCCAAAGTTTGATTCCGATGGGCTGTGCACAAATTCGCCCGTTAGAGCGGGTCGCGGGCCCGCCAATTTTGGCGTTTCGATCAACCTTCTCAGAATCGGACCAAACTTGACATGTAGGACCAAAAAATCAAAACGGTCCTGATGGCGCAAGTTTTGTGTCGATCTGACGAACGTGCACAAAGTTATGGTCAAATTTGCAAAACGTTGATAAGGGGGTATCTCGACGGATACGCACTGATTTCGTCGCGCACACGCAACGAAATCAAATTCCGTCAGTTCCCACACGTCGCAACATCCATACGCGTCTTTTGATGCATATAGTGCGCGACCACGTCACCCAGTTTGTTTGGGGCGCACGCCGTATCGGTTAATTTTTTCTAAAATTTTAGTTTTAAAACTAGTTTTTATCCAAACTTTGAAACTTAATTAATAATAGTACAATTAATGAAAAATAATTCTAAAATCAAGGTTTCCATCTCGTTTATGTTGTGAATGAATCGGTTAAAACAGGTTTTCGAAACTGTCAAGAAATCGACGGGATTTTGTCTTCCAAATCGGGTCCTGGCAGTTCCTAATGCTCTATTTTTTGGGCTGAATCGGCTCGACTTTGCGTCGAATCGGCAGTCTGTATAGGGTGTTATTTCGAAATCTCCCTGATGGGTCTTGAAGGGGGTTATACGGGCTATCTATAGCAATTCGTAGACCATAATTTAATGGAGTATATATTGAGGAATAACACGATGAACTTATACCTGAAGGGGGTTCGAAAACAGGGGACCCTACTTTGGTTCTCAGTTTCCGGCGACCGCGAGGCGCTCCGGCAATGGGTGGCCGGTTCCGATGGTCGGGGTAGAGCGCCTGGTATTGGGAAGCTTCTCGGAAAGGAGACGCAGGTGGAAGGTTGAGTATTTCTTGCGAAATTGAGATAGGGTTCCCCCTTGGTTGCGACGTGTATGAGTAAATATACTCTCAGCCGATTGCATTCGATGGATCTCTATCGAGATCGGTTCGAGGCTAAACTCGGGATGAGAAGAGATCTGGGTTGGAGAAGATTTAATTTAGCCCCTTTGATTTGAATTTGATTTTTCAAATTCTTACGGCTTATTGAGGCTTCCTCTCAATTGCCAGCAGGGGCTCGGTTTTGGGATGCTACTGTTCATGTGAACAGTAGCGCAGGTGCTTTTTTTTCTTTTTTTTTCTTTTTTTTACTAGTAGCTTATTAAGCTTTTATATATATATTTATAACTAATTAATCATACACACACCCTTCTAATATTAAATACTATAGGAAGAAAAGTACTAAGGATTATTTTATAACCTATATATATAAAATAAAATAAAAATCCTTTTTATTATATAACTCATTTAAACAATATGTTAGCATAATTAGTAGATCATTTATCCTTTAGTAATGTACCAAAAATAATAATAACATAATTTCTAATATTCTCAATATTCCTAAAATATCTAAAGAAATAAATTGTACCAAGTGTAATATTTACTATACAAAATATTTGCCATAATTTTTGGCTATGAAGGATGTTTTGAATTGAATTGAGATAGAATAAGCTTAAAAGTAAAAATATAACAAAAAATCCTATAAAATTTTAGGGGGTTCACATCCTACCCAACTTATAAAAATTTCGTCCTCGAAATTAAAATAAGACTTAATAAAAATATGATAGAGCGGAATATGAAAATGGAGTAAGTGTTTCAACTCATAACTTGTTGTCTGCAAGGGTGAAGGAGGTAGGTACAAAAATTTAAATGGGCACCATGTTCTACCAGTTGGGGGTATTCTTAGTCTTATAATAGATAATGGGCATACAGTTTTCTAATGGTACAGATGATTGTGTTCATGCACTTGGGTTGAGGACTAGTAATCACAACAAAGAGAAGCATTATGTTATGCCTATAGTCTATCTAGTAAAGGTGTGGTTTTGGTGACAAGTCTTGTCTAATAAAACAATTGGTAGAACTAGGGTAATACCTCCTAGATCCTCAATCTCAGGATGGGTGTCTATCGCCTCCATGGTAAATGCCTGCCTATGCCCTTGTTTATTCATTTCCTACCTAAAATGAGATGCCTGGTCAGGTAAAGGTGGTCCTCCCAGATATCTCTGTGATGCTTCAAGTCCCGGCCTTTGTAGCTGCTGCGGAGCTAATGTCAAAGTATGTAGTGTTGGTTCTTGGGTCTGCCGTTGCGGTGCTAAGTCATGTCGTCCAGGACAATCTTTGACCTTGTGTTGTTCCGATCCACATCCTAAATACTGGCCCAACCGAATGTGACCATCTCTCTGAATGTGCCCTTGTCTTCCACAGAAATGGCAAATAGGCTTCTCTCGAGCCTGATAGGGCCCTGCTCTCTCTCTGATATGCCATGGGACGTCTGATGGGTCCACTCGGGTTGACTCTAACTGGTCTGTGCATTGGAGTAGGACGCCTTTGGTCATGCTGTGCCTCCTTACGGAGGAGCTCCTGACTACGTGCTTCCTCTAAAACAGCTGTATGAGAGACTCGAGACTGAGTGGTAGTGTAAGGCTTGAGCTCTGGTGAAAGCCCTTGATGGAATCTCCTCGCTCTCTCCTGCTCTGTCGGTATCAATGACGCACCAAATTTACTCAGGCGGCTGAACTCCGCATCGTACTCATCTACTGACATGATCCCTTGCTTTAGATGAAGGAACTGGTCGTAGAGGGCGTCTCGAACATGGATGGGGAAAAATCTCTCATAGAAAAGGTCGTAGAAGTGCTCCCATGTGATTCCAGTGCCCAATCGCCTCTCTTCAACCTTCCACCAGTGATGAGCATTATCTTCTAAAAGTAAGTCGACTGCTGTCATCCAATCAGGTGCTGGCAACTGGGATGCCTTTAAAAAAATTTCCGTGCTAATGAGCCAAGCAGAAACTTCTAAAGGATTCTCGGTACCCTTAAAATTCTTAGGCCCCACGTCAATGAAATCCTTAATGGAGCCTAGATAAGGTTATGGAGCGGGTGTTGGAGCTGGTACCGGGGCTGTTGGTGAAGGTCTAGCTAGGTAGGCCATCATGCTCTGCTTCAACATTTCTATTTGTTGCCACTGAGATTGTAGCATAGCATACATGAACTTGGTGGTTGGGTCCGCACCAGTCGGAAGTGAGGACAGCTGGGGTCCAGGATGTGGTAAAAATTGCTGAGGCAATGAGGATGGTACAGTCTCTCCTGATGGTACTGTAGTAGTTTGTGCAACCTGGCTGACTGGGGGCACTTGGGCTTTCTGCTGCACCATCTATGGGTTCGTGGTATTTTGCTGTAGCTCTAGCTGATACGGAGTCACCGGGGTCATTGGGGGAACCTGTTCTTTCTGAGAAGTTGCTTCACCAGATGTAAAGGCTATGGTGGAGGTGTGCCCGCTGTATAGAGTCATATTGTTGGCACGAAGATAAGGGCAATATTAGAATAGATTCAGATAGGTTTTGAATCAAGCAATTGAAAGAGAGTTTAATAAAGAATTCAAAATGTCAACAACCCGTGGATAAGATCCTAGAGGGAAAATATGTTAAGCTAACCTGTAACACCCAGTTTTCCAGATGAGGGTAATTTTGAAATTTGTAATTATAATTATATTATTGATATTTATTTCACATTATGATTTGTGGTGATTTTTAATTATTTTTAAACTATTTAAAAACTAGGTTAACTCATGACTTGTGATTTTGATGTACTGCCAGTGCAACCCTAGTGACTGCATGACCTAGAGCCTAACTATGTCATTAGGATATTTAATTATCATTTTTAGCCTAGGAGTAATTTGGTCATTTTGGCTTATTTGAATTTTTAATTAATTTAATGAATTGGTGAATTCTAGTTTGACTTTGACTTGTTGAGACCTAGTGGACTAGCCTAAAACCTAACCCTAGCCATGGTGACCCTAGTCTAACTTAGGTTAACCTACTTTTAGTCATTAGAAACTAATTTTGGAATAGAGGATTAGTTTGAGTGAAATCATTTCATGATTTATGGTTTAATGAAATGACTTATGATTTCATGACTCAATGACTTATGACTTGGCCCATGGCCCATAACTAGAAGCCCTAACCCTAACCAAACCCTAAGTGACCAGCCACATAGGGATTCCTATCCTATATAAACATTTATTGATTAGGGCTTGCCTCTTTTTTATTATTTCAACACATTGGAAAAGAGAGGTATTGTTCCCCTTCCAAAAATCCCCATAAATCCATTTTAATTGCTTTTTAATCCTAGTTTCTTGCATTAGAACCTAATACTCTCGTATTTTCTGATTTTGGGATTTAATCCCAGCTTTGGGACAATTTGGGAGCATTTTGCTAGCAAGGAGGAACCCCCCATTTGGAGCTTTTTCTTGCTATTTGCATCCATAGGTAAACCACCTCTAATTGTATTAAATTTCTATTTCTTTGCATTTAGGGCTAGATCTAGGAGTCACCTAGCTGTCCCTGGAGTTTGAGCCCATTTTGTCCGTTTGGTGTCCGTATCGGACACGTGTCGTAGTGTATGTATAGGTGTTTGATAGAATGCCCCTTAGGAAATTATTTTCGATTTTTGAAAAAGTAATTACATGAGTTTGTAGATCTAAGGATGTACATTATTTTTTGTGAAGTATGTTAAGTATTTTGGTGTCATTTTGTGTCCATTTTTGTCGTTGGACACGTATGCACGACACGAGTGTACTGTCCTGCATCACGGGCTCGATTTCTTCTTGTACCGGACATGTGGACACGCCAAATTTTGGGAGGATGTCAGGGCACTGATTGACATAATCCTCCCAAAATTTGGGGCCAATTGGTGCAGTGTGCGAGGAGTTCTCCTCCTCGCACTGGCCGTACTGGCCCGCGCGTGCGCTGTGCACGCGTGAGTTTTAGCAGCTGACACGCACGTTTAACCGACACGACACGCGTCTAGGACACGGTGCAAGGCCATGGACACGTAGCCCTATATGGGCGAACACGTGGACATGACCATGGCATGTGTCGTGCAACGTGTCGTGTCCTAGAGTGACACATAGGCACACGACACTTCCTGAACACAGTTCTGTATCTGTGTACGTGTGGTCATTTAGACACATTTCTGTCCACTTGGTTGGACACAAACACCCACTGTGACACGTACACGTGTGCTAGATTAATTACCAACCCTTAATTTTAGTATATTAATAGGTTTTGATTTCGAAATGTGTATTTCCCATGAATGACTGATACCATGTATTTTTTCGAAATCCTGAACTAATTTTAGTTTAATTTGATTTAGTGATGTTTATTGTCCTCAATTGATTCACACATGTGTAATAGGACTTGCTAGATTGGTTTTACATATTAGTTTTGGTTTTTTACTTGATAATAGGATTTTGAAGGTGGAATGATTTCTGATTTTAATTTCTTTCTCACTGATATTCCTGATTTTAATCACTGTTAACTTACAATTCTAATTTAGATTCTATTCCAAACTGTTTTCTTGATGTCTAATTACCTTTCCTTTACACATGTTTAGTTTTGTTTAAATGTTTTCGTGTGATTGATGTTAGGAATGAGGTTTTCGTTTTTGATCTTGAATGATTGAATTGATACATGTGCTAACTGTGACTTGCTCACTGAATTTTCTGATTTTGCACAGGACTTAAAACCTGAGATTCATCCACACATATATTAGCTTACTGTTAAGGATTGATTAATGTTTTGGGTAGATGTTAACACAACATTGGGAATTCGAATTGGTTTGGATAGAAGGGTGAACTGTCATATGAGTTTTCCAAAAATTTTGTGGTGTTCACTATTTCCCATTTATTCTTTAATTCCCTGTCACACTCTTGTTTTCAGGATACACACACTAAATTTCCATTCACACATGTTCACTCACATCTACACACTGTCATTGACACACTTTCCATTTGATTCACTGTCACTGTGTACACATTGACATAATTACATTATACCAATTTCCCTAACCTGTCACACTGAAACTGTTGAGAACTTGAAAACATGTACACACACACCCTGTTACAAACCCTCACACACATGGTTACCCCATTCACTAAGACACTGATTTTCCCTGGTGTAGCACACACACTCTAAGTCCCTGAGAACACCTTGTTCACACACATTTCCTGCACCCTTGTGAACACACCTAAGCTATTGACATTACACATACACACCCCTTTAGACACTACACACACATGTGTATATTACCACACTAGCACACACAGGAAAACATATTATATTTCACTCACATATGTTATCAGTCCATGATTTAAATATGAAGCATGTTCTAATGTTGGCATTACCTTGATGGAGTGAATTTTCTTTTGTCCACTTACCTTGTTTTGCATTCTTATTGAATTACCTAGTGATTTTAAATTTCTTTCTTCCCAATTGTTCTATTTTGATTGTTTTGTTTTAAGAAGATGTAGACTGTTGGTTGACTTGAGTATTGGCAGTGTGTTAGAGTAGACTTGTAGGACTGCTAGTGTTCCTGTTAGACTAATGGCTTAGGCTTGTGGTTTGGTTTAGACTATAGATAGAGTAGTAGGCCATAGTGTTAGCTTGAGTTTTAGTTTAGTCTATAAGCTTGGGTTTAGTACTTAGGCCTATACGATTTCTAGCCTATAGCTAGTATTAGATTTGCCTAGGTTGTTAGCCTAGTATAGAATCCTAGTTAGACTGACTGGACTAGGATTGACCTAGATTGACTAGAGTATTAACTTGGGTTGACCCAGTGTTGACCATGTTTGACTTGGACCTAGTTTGACCTAGACAGTTGACCAGGTTTGACTAGAGTTGACCAAGAGTTGACTTTGACCTAGATTGACCTAGAAATTATGTAGATTGCATCGTAGACTTCACTTATCTTATTTTAAACATATTATAACCCATATTACTCTGTTTAGGACACTGTGACTCTGGTGCAGACATCTGATATTACTACTCCTTTCATAGTATCAGGCGAGTACATTCTCTGATAGTTTTTCAATTTACTTGTCGTTTACTATATTTTAGTTGTAGCTAGTTCTATCTGATTCTCTGTTTCAAACACGATTTGATATTGCTGGATCCATTTCATACGACACTCACTTATTTATGTCTGGCCTCTATTTCTGGAACCACCTACTGGAACCACCCTGAAATCATTTACTGGAACCACCCTGGAAATATTTACTGGAACCATTCGTGTACTGGCTGGACTTATCCTATTTTCGTATCGGATTATGGATTCACTTGTACTTGCTGGGCGGGGAAATATTGGAATAGACATGTGAACATACCCAAATACTGGAACCACTCCCTTAGAATTATACTGGAATGATAGCCATCCCACACTTGGCCGAGTGTGCGGTGTGCCGTATTACCTACAGCCGTTCACATGTCGATCCCGATATTTTAAAACACACTTTTGAGTATAGGCTAGACTCACCCTGGAACCTTTGATCACCGACTGGACTCACCTCATACCGGACCCATCTTGTACTGGAACCACCTGGTATCAGATTTATGTTGTCTGGATTTACTTGGGTTTTGCACTTGTTTATATTTACATTCTGGGCTTATATCATGTTGCTCTAGTTCAGCTAGTTTCTATTTACAGTCTTTATTGCTATGATTCTTCTCTTATTTTTACTTACCTTACCTTCCTTGTATCTTAACTGTTTCTCTACACCATCGCCTGTATACAAACGACCATGTTTCATCAATATAACTGCTTATAAGTGCTTTATAGTTCTCTGTCATTTAATTGGAATTTCTTGATGAGTTGTACTCGTTCCTGTCCTGACTGGACCTGTTGAAATTTTACAGATGATTGCCCTGAGGATATATGCCCTACATATTATGGACCCGGAGACAGGATGACTACCTTTGGCCCCGACACTCAGGAGTGACCGGGATTTAGTTTAGTAGACCAGCATATGTTTTCATGTTGAATTTGTTATAGAAGATTTGAGACTTGTGTAGTATTTGAGATTTGTTGAGAGTTTGTTATTATTTTAGTAGTTGTCTTCTATTCTTAGTTAATTCTTCTGTGATTATCTTATCGTGCTTAGACTGTGATTGAGTTACAATATTATACTTGTCCTCCGTTCGGAGTTAATCATGATGAGTACATTATAATTGCGTGAGTTACTGGGTAGATAGTAACCTAGGACAGCGTTCTACCGCCGACACTGCGGCGTAGGCTGGGCGTCGTTACGTACTCGTACCCTCACAGTAGGTGCGGGTCGTGACACGTTTTTAGTGGTGGCCCATGCAGGTCGAGAGTCGCATTAGTGCGATATCGTGGTAGTACGGCGACTTAGTTGTACTGCTGAGCCTGCGATAGGATTGAGAGATAGGCTTTAACGGAGAGGTACTCAATCACAGCTAGGAAAAAATTCTGCTTCAATTCATGCCATCTACATGTCTTACTGACTTGTCTTCTTTGCAATAAACTGTCCTCCTTTGATTTATCGATTCCTGCTCAGTATTGACTTCCTTTTCGATCTGTCTTCAGGATGGTGGAGACACGATCAAATCGCTCTGGTACAGCAGCCGCTAGAGATGGGTCTGCCACCTTTCGTCTTCAGCAGCCACTTCCCGGTACCGCAGTCCCCGTCATGCCAGCTGGGGTGGGTGTCTCAGCAGCTTTCAGAGGAGCACCTCTACCAGCTGGGAGGCAGAGTCCGGTGCTTCCTGAGATCCTTCCATCGCATCAGCCTCCACCTGCGGGGATGGTAGATGCTGCTCATCTGTTTTCTTTCGTGGAGAGATTCTAGCGTCTCACCAGCAGCAGCAGCAGCAGCGACAGACTGCCGATTTCCGTCAGGGATTAATGAGGCCCACCAGCTGGTTCGTACTATAGTAGAGATGGTGACTGCTCAGGGGAGCAGCAGCAGCCTTACCGAAGGAAAAGGATATCCAGATTTTCAGAAGATGCATCCTAGA
The DNA here is from genome assembly GCA_029216955.1 of Iris pallida. Lineage (NCBI taxonomy): Eukaryota > Viridiplantae > Streptophyta > Magnoliopsida > Asparagales > Iridaceae > Iris > Iris pallida. Next base: position 66,597 of record JANAVB010011873.1, on the reverse strand, counting down.
GAGTTCCTGGGCACAGAGGGCATCCATTATGTAGACGATTGGATCGAGCATATCGAGGAGATATTTCGACTGGCGTAGATACCAGCTCGACTCCATATCGAGGCGGCGGGCAGTCAGATGCAGGACTTAGCCCGTACGTGGTACCAGACAGATCCCAGGGTGGAGTTGAGGGCCAAACTTGGGCCCAGTTCAAGGAGATGTTTAAGGAGCAGTTCTTTCCTGATGTGGCCTTGGGAGGTATCGAGGCACAGTTTGAGGCTGGTTCAGGGGAACCAGACGGTAGCTGAGTATGCTGGGGATTTTTGTAGATTGGCCCGGTTCATAGATGAGTTGACTGAGAAGACGAAGCGAGGAAGTTTTGACGGGGTTTGATTAGGGAGGTTCGGTCGCTGACTAGGAGCGACCGGAACGCTACCTACGCGGAGATCTTTTCTGGGGCTATGGCAGCGAGGACGACCTAGGGTTGAAGTTAAAGAGGGGTCGGGACTTCCAGGGTGGTAGCAGCAGCGGAGGTTAGGCCAAGAGGCCTCACGTGCAGATTCAGCAGCAGGACCAGTGAGAGTGCAGCAGGCACAGCATCAGCATAGAGGACAGGACCGCGGGGTGCCGACTTGTGCCTACTACAGGAAGACAGGGCATGTTTGGGAGTCTTGTAGGAGAACTGAAGGTTTGTCTATTCTGTGGGTCTGGTGCTCACAAGATGATAGATTGTCCCGCTGTACCTCCTTATGAGGGAGCTAGGCCACCTGTAGCTCAGCACCAGAGGGGTAGAGCTTTTGCGATGGCGGTCGAGGAGACCGACGCTGCAGGTGATGGGTTAGCAGTTTGTCCTTCTCATTCTTCCTCCCCACTTTCCTGTGTGATTTCCATTAGTACCTGCCAGGATATTGCTTATAAATGATAGATAGCGTAGCTACCCTGTTCGAGACTGTGGAATCACGACCAGTAAGAATATGTTTACATGATTATCTCTTACCTTGATTGTTTGGTTTGACCTAGAAAGGATGCGGGTGCGATCATTTTAATTTCGAGGAAAAAATTTTCTAAGGGGGGTAGGATTGTAACATCCAGTTTTCCAGATGAGGGCAATTTTGAAATTTTGTAATTATAATTATTATTTATTTATTTCACATTATATTTTTGGTGATTTTTAATTATTTTTAAACTATTTAAAAACTGGGTTAAGTCATGACTTGTGATTTTGATGCTGACAGTGCAACCCTAGTGACTGCATGACCTAGAGCCTAATTATGTCATTAGGATATTTAATTATCATTTTTAGCCTAGGAGTAATTTGGTCATTTTGGCTTATTTGAATTTTTAATTAATTTAATGAATTGGTGAATTCTAGTTTACTTTGACTTGTTGAGACCTAGTGGACTAGCCTAGAACCTAACCCTAGCCATGGTGACCCTAGTCTAACTTAGGTTAACCTACTTTTAGTCATTAGAAACTAATTTTGGAATAGGAGGATTAGTTTGAGTGAAATCATTTCATGATTTATGGTTTAATGAAATGACTTATGATTTCATGACTCAATGACTTATGACTTGGCCATGGCCCATAACTAGAAGCCCTAACCCTAACCAAACCCTAAGTGACCAGCCACATAGGGATCTCCACCCTATATAAACACTTATTGATTAGGGCTTGCCTCTTTTTCATTATTTCAACACATTAGAAAAGAGAGGTATTGTTCCCCTTCCAAAATCTCCATAAATCCATTTTAATTCCTTTTTAATCCTAGTTTCTTGCATTAGAACCTAATACTCTCCTATTTTCTGATTTTGGGTTTAATCCCAGCTTTGGAACAATTTGGGAGCATTTTGCTAGCAAGAGAACCCCCATTTGGAGCTTTTTCTTGCTATTTGCATCCATAGGTAAAACACCTCTAATTATATTAAATTTCTGTTTTCTTTGCATTTAGGGCTAGATCTAGGAGTCACCTAGCTGTCCCTAAGTTTGAGCCCATTTCGTGTCCGTTTGGTGTCCGTATCGGACACGTGTCGTAGTGTATGTATAGGTGTTTGATAGAATGCCCTTAGGAAATTATTTTCATTTTTGAAAAAGTAATTACATGAGTTTGTATATCTAAGGATGTACATTAATTTTTGTAAGTATGTTAAGTATTTTGGTGTCGTTTTGTGTCCATTTTTGCCGTTGGACACGCGTACACGACACGAGTGCATGTCCTGCATCACGGGCTCGATTTCTTCTTGTACCGGACACGTGGACACGCCAAATTTTGGAGGATGTCAGGGCACTGACTGACATCATCCTCCCAAAATTTGGGGCCAATTGGTGCAGTGTGCGAGGATTTCTCCTCCTCGTACTGGCTACTGGCCCGCGCGCCGTTGTGCACGCGTGAGTTTTAGCTGCTGACACGCACGTTTAACCGACACGACACGTCTAGGACGGTGCAGGGCCATGGACACTAGCCCTATATGGGGCGAACACGTGACGTGACCATGGCATGTGTCGTGCAACGTGTCGTGTCCTAGAGTGACACACACGCGTGCACGACACTTCCTGAACATAGTTCTGTGTCTGTGTACGTGTGGTTTGGACACGTTTGTCCACTTGGTTGGACACAAACACCTGTGACACGTACACGTGTGCTAGATTAATTACCAACCCTTAATTTTAGTATATTAACAGGTTTTGATTTCGAAATGTGCATTTCCTATGAATGACTGATACCATGTGTTTTTTCGAAATCCTGAACTGATTTCAGTTTAATTTGATTTTAATGATATTGTCCTCAATTGATTCACACATGTAATAGGACTTGCTAGATTGGTTTTACATATTAGTTTTGGTTTTTGCACTTGATAATGGGATTTCGAAGGTGGAATGATTTCTGATTTTAATTTCCTTCTCACTGATATTCTGATTTTAATCACTGTTAACTTACAATTCTGAATTTAGATTCTATTCCAAACTATTTTCTTGATGTCTAATTACCTTGTTAGTTCCTTTACACATGTTTAGTTTTGTTTAAATGTTTTGGGTGATTGATGTTAGGATGAGGTTTTCGTTTTTGATCTTGAATGATTGAATTGATACATGTGCTAACTGTGACTTGCTCACTAATTTTCTGATTTTGCATAGGACTTAAAACCTGAGATTCATCCACACATGTATTAGCTTACTGTAAGGATTGATTAATGTTTTGGGTGGATGTTAACACAACATTGGGAATTCGAATTGGTTTGGATAGAAGGTGAACTGTCATATTGAGTTTTCCAAAAATTGATGTGGTGTTCACTGTTTCCCATTTATTCTTTAATTCCCTGTCACACTCTTGTTTTAGGATACACACACTAAATTTCATTCACTCATGTTCACTCACATCTACACAACTGTCATTGACACACTCTCCATTTGATTCACTGTCACTGTGTACACATTGACACATTTGCATTATACCAATTTCCCTAACCTGTCACACTGAAACTGTTAAGAACTTGAAAACATGTACACACACACCCTGTTACAAACCCTCACACACATGGTTACCCCCTTCACTAAGACACTGATTTTCCCTGGTGTAGCACACACACTCTAAGTCCCTGAGAACACCTTGTTCACACACATTTCCTGTACCCTTGTGAACACACCTAAGCTATTGACATTACACATACACACCCTTTAGACACTACATACACATGTGTATATTACCACACTAGCACACACAGGAAAACACATTATATTTCACTCACATATTTATCAGTCCATGATTTAACTGTGAAGCATGTTCTAATATGGCCTTACCTTGATGGAGTGATTTTCCTTTTGTCCACTTACCTTGTTTTGCATCTCTTGAATTACCTAGTGATTTCAAATTTCCTTTCTTCCCAATTGTTCTATTTTGATTGTTTTGTTTTAAGAGATGTATACTGTTGGTTGACTTGAGTATTGGCAGTGTGTTAGAGTAGACTTGTACTGCTAGTGTTCCTGTTAGACTAATGGCTCAGGCTTGTGGTTTGGTTTAGACTATAGATAGAGTAGTAGTAGGCCATAGTGTTAGCTTGAGTTTTAGTTTAGTCTATAGGCTTGGGTTTAGTACTTAGGCCTATAGGATTTCTAGCCTATAGCTAGTATTAGATTTGCCTAGGTTTTAGCCTAGTATAGAATCCTAGTTAGACTGACTGGACTAGGATTGACCAGTTTGACTAGAGTATTGACTTGGGTTGACCCAGAGTTGACCAAGTTTGATTGGACCTAGTTTGACCTAGACAGTTGACCAGTTTGACCAGAGTTGACCAAGAGTTGACTTTGACTAGATTGACCTAGAAATCATATAGATTGCATCGTAGACTTCACTTATCTTATTTTAAACATATTATAACCCATATTACTCTGTTTAGGATACTGTGACTCCGGTGCAGACATCTGATATTATACTACTCTTTTCAGAGTATCAGGCGAGTACATTCTCTGATAGTTTTTCCATTTACTTGTCGTTTACTATATTTCAGTTGTAGCTAGTTCTATCTGATTCTCTGTTTCAAACACATTTGATATTGCTGGATCCATTTCATGCGACCTCACTTATTTATGTCTGGCCTCTATTTCTGGAGCCACCTACAACCTGGAATCATTTACTGAACCACCTGGAAACATTTACTGGAACCATTCGTGTACTGGCTGGACTTATACCTATTTTTGTGTCGGATTATGGATTCATTGTACTTGCTGGGCGGGGAAATATTGGAATAGGCATTGAACATACTCAAATACTGAACCATCCCTTGGAATTATACTGGAACGATAGCCATCCCACACTTGGCCGAGTGTGCGGTGTGCCGTATTACCTACAGCCGTTCACATATCGATCCTGATATTTTAAAACACTGTTAGAGTATAGGCTGGACTCACCCTGGAACCTTTGATCACGACTGGACTCACCTCATACCGGACCCATCTTGTACTGGAACCACCTGGTATCAGATTCATGTTGTCTGGATTTACTTGGGTTTTGCTTGTTTACATTTACATTCTGGACTTATATCATGTTGCTCTAGTTTAGCTAGTTTCTATTTACAGTCTTTATTGCTATGATTCTTCTCTTGTTTTTACTTACCTTACCTTCCTTGTATCTTAACTGTTTCTCTATACCATCACCTGTATACAAACTACCATGTTTCATCAATATAACTGCTTATAACTGCTTTATAGTTCTCTGTCATTTAATTGGATTTTTGATGAGTTGTACTCGTTCCTGTCCTGACTGGACCTGTTGAAATTTTACAGATGATTGCCCTGAGGATACATGCCCTACATATTATGGACCCGGAGACGGGATGACTACCTTTGGCCCCGACACTCAGGAGTGACCGAGATTTAGTTTAGTAGACCAGCATATGTTTTCATGTTGAATTTGTTATAGAAGATTTGAGACTTGTGTAGTATTTGAGATTTGTTGAGAGTTTGTTATTATTTTAGTAGTTTCTTCTATTCTTAGTTAATTCTTCTGTGATTATCTTATCGTGCTTAGACTGTGATTGAGTTACAATATTATACTTGTCCTCCGTTCGGAGTTGATCATGATGAGTACATTATAATTGCGTGAGTTGCTGGGTAGATAGTAACCTAGGACAGCGTTCTACCGCCGACACTGCAACGTAGGCTGGGCGTCGTTACGTACTCGTACCCTCACAGTGGGTGCGGGTCATGACATAACCATATCTCAATCTACGTAAAATCGTACGAAAGGCGAACCAATTGCACTATGGTTGATCAGACCACAATACACAGGTTCTGATAAGACATGTATCATGGGCGCCCACCATAAAACATATCCTAACAAGCTTGATGAGAGAGTAAGCTCGCAAAACTAGGATAATAGCAACATTAGTCAAGGTAGTCCAATTACAAATACTCAAGATAATGATAAAAGACATATAAATAGCTTAAGCTACTTAAGAATCTAAGTCATGTCCGGTGTTCGTGCCTATGCAGTCGTCCTACTGTCGTCTTGTCTAAGGCCTTGGTTAAGTCAAAGGAAGTTAGGTTGTGGGGCTTCATACCCAGCTTATAAGAGTTGAACTAATAGTGTGATTGAATGGTGAAACATGACGACCTAGTTGCACGATAGAGGGATAAAGGTTTACGGAAGAATAATTCAAGCAAGAAGCAATCAAGATAGACAGTTGGGAGTTCGAAATGAAGGCGAGATAGAATGTCATATATGTGGATGAGATCCTAAATTTCTAATCCTATACGCAGGCTTGCTTGGTACGGTAAAGTAACCAAACAATTTATCTTGACCTGCATGGGCCACCACAAAAACATGTAACGCCCCAGTCCCAAAATACGTAGGACTAGGAACGTAGCATGCCAGCTGCGTGTACATGAGATATGCTCCAATTTATGGAAATCTCAAACACACATAAGCTGTAATGTGAATAATAATAAACAGTCACAGGTAAAAACTACGTCTCATCCACACAGAATATAAAGAAAATGGTATCTCATGAATCAAAGTAAATGTCAAAATATAGCTGTTGGCCGGGCGGAGACAAATCCACTACCGGCACTAGAATAAACTGAAAGGAAATAGAGTCCAACCTCTAAGATAAATAAAATAAGAAATGATGACTAAATAGGCTCCTCGACCCAATAGGGAAAGCTGTGATCAGAAGGTACAACTCATTCGAACGTGAAGGATGAGTCTATACCGGAGCCATACTCTTGCGGGAAGTCCTGCACACCTATGCCTGGAGAGATCACCAGGTCCTCAGAGGGACGTAATAAGATACAAAAAGAACATGCCACATAAACTGAATAAATAGTGCTCAATAATAATAAGTAAGATCAGATCATAACATGGTCCAATACATACCTATTGAACTAGCTTACCATCCCCCCAACCAAACAAGGATAGGAGATGGTAAACTAATTCACAATGACGTATCTTTCCATGCTATGAATCCAATATAGTATCCGGACTCCAACAAGGTTCAATACCTTCTCATCGTAGTAGTAAGCCACACCTACAACCAATAAAGACAAGATATGGCAAACTAATCCGTGATAAGTTATTGTTCCAAGCCACGGTCAGATACAAGTACCCAAACCAAGAGTACTCGTACCTAATGGATAAGGGTAGCCTACCATTCTATGTGAATGCAGTTTAAGTACATCCCTCCAATGCATGGGTCCTGGCTAAAAATAGGATCGGTATAGTCCCCCATTGGGGCACCAGGGGCCTCAGGCATAACCGTTCCACGAACGTTAGTAGCCAGCAGTAAATAAGGGGTCGTCAACCCGCATCTCCGGTGGAGCGTTCGGTCACAAGGGAAATGTGTAAAGTAGCCATACGCTAAGGATATATACTCCCCGCCCAATGCCTAATATGTTGTATCCACAACACATAACCCATATTAACCGCTAAGTCAAACTAAGCATGCAATGTCTATTAGCTGTTAATCCTATCGCACGGCTTTTACATACTGGTGGCCAGCCAATCACGCATGTCCGAGTTCTATATGTGACTCGCAACTTCGTGGTACAAATGTGTCAAGGCCTATGAATGCAACTAAACAAGGCAGTCCCTTAACTCTTGGTTTCATGGGTAAGAAAATAATACATAGCAGGAAATATAACTGAACAGTAAGTTCTAACAAGTTATGCCATGTATCACAGTTTATTTTGCATAAAGAAAATAATGAATAATGCATGAAATATGAGCTAAATAAATAAACAGCGGTGGCAAAGTATCTTGCCTGGGGGTAGTATGCAGAATGGCGACGCCTGATGACTCAAATCGTCATAATATGGAAGCAATGAAAGCCAACTTTTACGAACGGCCTCGGATGCTGAAATAAACATCACGAACAGATTTGGCATAAAAGAAATACCTAGGAAATGCCTGTCCAAAAGTTCAATTCTGGAATAGGGGCAAAATCATAATTTTGGGTCAAAACGATGTCCGCCGTTGGACCCGTTTTACACCGAAATGCGTGCCAGAACCTACGGTCTCTAAAGTCGTCAAACTTTATGTCTATGAGTCCGGTTTGAGGAGACAAACCCAACCGTATGTCCAAAGTTGGATTCCGATGGGTTGTGCACAAATTCGCCCGTTAGAGTGGGTCGCGGGCCCGACAATTTTGGCGTTCCGATCAACCTTCTCAGAATCGGACCAAACTTGGCATACAGGACCAAAAAATCAATACGGTCCTGATGGCGCAAGTTTTGCGTCGATCTGACGAACGTGCACGAAGTTATGGTCAAATTTGCAAAACGTCGATACGGGGGTATCTTGACGGATACGCACTGATTTCGTCGCGCACAGGCAACGAAATCAAATTCCGTCAGTTCCCACACGTCGGCAACATCCATACGCGCCTTTCGATGCGTATAGTGCATGACCACGTCGCCCGGTTTGTAGGGACGCACGCCGTATCGGTTAATTTTTCCTAAATTTTAGGTTTAAAACTAGTTTTTATCCAAACTTTGAAACTTAATTAACAATAGTACAATTAATGAAAAATAATTCTAAAAACTAGGTTTCTATCTCGTTTATGTTGTGAATGAATCTGTTAAAATAGGATTTCAAACTGTTAAGAAATCGACGGGATTTTGCCTTCCAAATCGGGTCATGGCAGTTCCTAATGCTCAATTTTTTTGGCTGAATCGGCTCGACTTTGCGTCGAATCGGCAGCCTGTATAGGGTGTTATTTCGAAATCTCCCTGATGGGTCTTGAAGGGGGTTATGGTGGGCTATCTATAGCAATTCGTAGACCGTAATTTAATGGAGTATACAGTGAGGAATAACGCGATGAACTTGTACCTGAAGGGGGTTCGAAAATAGGGGACCCTGCTTTGGTTCTCAGTTTCCGACGACCGCGAGGTGCTCTGGCAATGGGTGGCCAGTTCCGATGGTCGGGGTGGAGCGCTTGGTATTGGGAAGCTTCTCGAAAAGGAGGCAAAGGTGGGAGGTTGAGTATTTCTTGCAAAATTGAGATAGGGTTCCCCCTTGGTTGCGGCGTATATGAGTAAATATACTCTCAGCCGATTGCATTCGATGGATCTCTATCGAGATCGGTTCGAGGCTAAACTCAGGATGAGAAGAGATCTGGGTTGGAGAAGATTTAATTTAGCCCGTTTGATTTGAATTTGATTTAATTCAAATTCTTACGGCCTATTGAGGCTTCCGCTTAATTGCCAGCAGGGGCTCGATTTGGGATGCTACTGTTCATGTGAACAGTAGCGCAGGTGCTTTTTTTTTTGTCTTTTTCTTTACTAGTAGCTTATTAAGCTTTATATATATATTTATAACTAATTAATCATACACACACCCTTCTAATATTAAATACTATAGGAAGAAAAGTACCAAGGATTATTTTATAACCTATATATATAAATAAAATAAAAATCCTTTTTATTATAATAACTCATTTAAACAATAGGTTAGCATAATTAGTAGATCATTTATCCTTTAGTAATGTACCAAAAATAATAATAACATAATTTCTAATATTCTCAAATATTCCTAAAATATCTAAAGAAATAAATTGTACCAAGTGTAATATTTACTATACAAAATATAATTTGCCATGATTTTTGGCTATGAAGGATGTTTTGAAATGAATTGAGATAGAATAAGCTTAAAAGTAAAAATATAACAAAACAATCCTATAAAATTTTAGGGGGTTTACAACTCAACACTTTGTTACCGTGACGGGTCGGGACTTGGCTTGGCCCAGAAATAATCTGTGCATGCAGACAACTCATGCCATGGCCACGGACCCTGGCATCAACATCAGAGACTAGAGGTTCCCATTCATCGACTTTTCTGTCTACGGAATCCTTCCGGATGACCCGAAGGAGGCAGTCTCAGTCAGAAGATGCTCCCTCTGGTTCTATTACGATACAGCCTCCAAAATGTTGTACCGGTGCTCCTACGATGGACTTCTCCTCCGATGTCTATCTAGCGAAGAAATTGCCGAAGCTCTTCGAGAAGCCCATGATGGAACGTGCAGAGCTCATCAACCAGGTCCTCAGCTACAGGACCGACTCCGACGTATGGGCTATTACTGGCCCATATCCAATCCCGGAATCGTCCATGCTCTACGAAGGTATCCCCGATGAGATGCAAGAAGCAAACATTATCGAAGGAAGCCCAGTCTGGCGGATGGTCTTCGACGGTGCTTCAAGAATAGGCCCCAAAGGCCAAATTATCGCAGGAGTGGGGGTGGTCTTAATCTCTTCCGACAAAATGGTCATCTAGCGCGCCTATTCTCTTTCAGAGCCGTGCTCCAACAATGTTGCGGAGTACAACGCCCTCATCATGGGTCTTCAGTTAGCAAGACAGCTGGGGGTGGACTACCTCGAATCTTACGGCGACTCAAAGCTCGTCGTCAATCAAATCCGAGGACAATATGAGGTCTGCCATGAAGACCTCATCTCTTATCACAAAGCAGCATTGGACGTCATCTCAACCTTCGCAGAATTCTTCACAGAGCATGTGCCTCGATTGCAAAAATTGGAAGCCGATGTTCTGGCCGGCCTCGCAGCCTCGTTGTTGCACCCGTCGAGACTCAACACTTTGTTACCATGATGGGTCGGAACTTGGCTTGCCTCAGAAATAATCTGTGCATGCGAACAACTCATGCTATGGCCACGGACCCTGGCATCAACATCAGAGACTGGAGGTTTCCATTCATCGACTTTGCTGTCTACAAAATCCTTCCGGATGATCCGAAGGAGGCAGTCTCAGTCAGAAGACGCTCCCTCTGGTTCTATTATGATACAGCCTCCAAAATGTTATGCCAGCGCTCCTACGATGGACTTCTCCTCCGATGTCTATCTAGCGAAGAAGCCGCCGAAGCTCTTCGAGAAGCTCATGACGGAACGTGCGGAGCTCATCAACCAGGTCCTAAGCTACAGGACCGACTCCGACGTATGGGCTATTACTGGCCCACCATGATGACCGACGCTGTCAAGTATGCAAAGAAATGTCGTGCTTGTCAGCTGTACGCCGACTTCATCCACAGACCGTCATAGCCTCTACACCCGACGGTTGCCTCTTGGCCATTTGAAGCCTGGGGCATGGATATAGTGGGGCCTATCACCCCTCCTTTGTCAAGGGGACATCGGTTTATCCTAGCAATCACCGACTATTTTTCCAATAGGCGGAAGCAGTACCTCTCACAGAGGTAAAAAGCTCAAAAGTGATCAGCTTCATTAAGCATCATGTTGTCTACTATTTTGGGTTGCCTCGAAGGATTATCTACGACAATGTCCTACAATTTATTAGCCATGCATTCAGTAGGTTCTGGGACAAGAATCGTATTCAGAACGTGGCATCAACCGCTTACAATTCGACGACAAATGGATTGGCCGAAGCTTTTAATAAGACCATCGTCAAGCTACTCAAAAAGGTGGTGTCATCCAACAAGCATGATTGGGACGAAAAACTTGGCGAATGCCTTTGGGGAAGCGAAACAGTACTACCTCTGGAGATTCAAATACCCTCCCTACGGGTGGCGATTACAAATCAGTTGACGGAAGAGGACAATCAACGTCGCCGTCTGTAAGAGTTGGAAGCGCTGGACGAAAAATGCCTCTTGGCTCAACAGCGCATCGAACTTTATCAAGCCTGCATATCATAGGCTTTCAACAAAAGAGTCCGACAGAGGACTTTCCAAGTGGGCGACCTGGTTCTGGCAGTCAGGAGACCGATGGTAATGACTCACAAAAAAATTGAGAAAGTTCGAACCCAAATAGGAAGGACCTGTCATGATAGAGACGGTATACACAAACGGTGCTTATTGTCTCGCTCATGCTAACGGGAACTTGTTCATGATGCCCATCAACGGTAAGTTCCTAAAAAAAGACTATTCTTGACCTCCGTCGAGAACGTACTGCCTCTCCTAGAGAGAGGGTTAGTGGACTTGACCAAACCAAGTTCACACCCCTTCTTTTGAGATCATATGCTTCTAGAAACCAGCCGTTTTGTTGCATTCTATCCCTAGTAGAATAACAACCACGTCCATATTACCTCTGAGTTGCTTCTCTACACCTCATCAAGCAGGATTCTACACCATGTAAGATCATGCTTAAGGCAATGTTTACCACGTCCACATCACCTCTGAGTAAACATTCCATATACAAACAATCCATGTGTTGTTGCACTATAGAACATCCATGTCCATATTACCTCTGAGTTATTCTATAAACCCCCACAGAGTTCACTCCTACCATGTCCATATCACCTCTGAGTAGAAAAACTCTACTATTTTAGCCCATATTTTACTACGTCCACATTACCTCTGAGTAAATATGTTGGCTCTCACTCTCAACTTATCATCCGTGCCTAAAACCAAGGTACGCCAAGAGTGATAAGTCCACAAAATTGTAGTTCGTCACAAGAAACGAATAAGGCAAGAGTTCTTTTATTTTCTTCATCCAATAACGATTACATTAGCATTGGAATAAGACAAAAGCAAAAACTACATCTTAGAAAGGAAACAAAATCAAAGACACCAAAAAGAAAATCGACTTTGGCCTCAGCAAGGACCACAAGTTAGACGATGAACCCCTACAACCAGGGATCGTAGTTACGGTGAGGCATGTACCACTTCCGCAACCATCTCGCATATGAAGGCTCGAACTGGTTGAGGTCCTCTTCAGAGACAGAAGTGTCAGAACTCCCAGTACTGCTACCTTTCGGCGCTAGTTCCTCCTTAATAATGACCTCGGCTTTCGGAATTACTTCCTCGTCAATGGCCGTCGGTTCTTCCTTGATTTCAACTTTGGGAATCACCTTCTCCTTAATATACACTTCTCGTTTGATAAAAGGAAGCGGTGTTTCCTCCTTTACAAATGTCAGGACCCGCACCCACTGTGAGGGTACGAGTACGTAACAACGCCCAGCCTACGCCGCAGTATCGGCGGTAGAACGTTGTTCTAGGTCACTATTTAAACAACAACTCACGCAATTATATAATGTACTTGTCAAAATCTCAACTTCGAACGGAGGACAAGTATAGATATATTGAAATCTTAATCACAGTCTAAGTACGATATGATAACACAAAAGGTTATAACTAAGACTAAATAATAACAACAAAACCAACTACTAAATAATAATAATAATCTCAAAACAATCTCAAATCAAAACACATCTCAACTTATTACAATTCAAGTTCTAAAATATGAAAACTAAACCAAGTCAGCTAGTTAGTCTTTCGATCACTCCTGAGTGTCGGGGCCAAAGGTAGCTAAGCCATCTCCTGGTCCATATTAAGTAGGGCAAGTGTCCTCAGGGCAATCATCTGTAAAAAATTTAACAGGTCCAGTCAGGACAGGAACGAGTACATCTCATCTAGAAAACCCAAGTAAATGATAGAGAACTATAAAACAGTTATAGACAGTTTTATTGATGAACATGGTAATTTATATTCAGGTGATGGTATAGAGAAACAGTTAAGATACAAGGAAATTAAGGTAACTAAATCAAGAGAAGAATCATGACAATGGAGACTGTAAAATAAAATTCTAACTGAACTAGAGTAACATGATAAGTCCAGACAGTAAATGTAAAACAAGTGTAAATTCTATGTAAATCTAGTACGGGACGAATCTAATACAAGATGAATCTAGTACAAGATAATTCTAGTCAGTGATCAAGAATCCAGGTGAGACCAGCTATATTCTAACAGTATATTTTAAAATACTGAGATCGACATGTAAACGGCTGTAGGTAATCAGGCACATCACTCACTGATCAGGCGAGAGATGGCTATGCTTCCAGTAGATTCCAGTTGGGAGATTCCAGATTTGGGGTATGTCTACATGTCTTACTCAATATTTCCCTGCCCCGCAATACAAGTGAATCCAGTACAAGATACGAGAATCGAGATGAGTCCAGCTAAACATGATGATACTAGCAATGATTCCAGAATGATTCCAGTAATAGAGGCCAGACAATATGGTATGTGTGTCGCATACATGAATCCAGAAATATTTATACGTATTGTAATAGAGAATCACATAAAACTAACTAGAACTGAACAATAATTGACAAATAAATGAAAGAACTATCAGAGAATGTACTCGTCTGATACTCTGAAAAGAGTAGTGTAATATCAGATGTCTGTACCGGAGTCACAATATCCTAAATAGAGCAGTACAGGTTATGATATGTAAAATACAAGAAAAATAAAAGACACAATGCAGTCTACATGTTTTCTAGGTCAAACTAGGTCCAAGTCAAACTGGGGTCAACCCTGGTCAACTACACTAGTCAAACTAGGTCTAGGCCAGTCCAATCTAAGTCTAACAAGTCTCACTAGGCCTAACCAAGCCTAGACTAGAACTCAAGACTAGACACAAGCAAAGCACTGCAATGTGAACCACATCAAGGCTTACATACATATACATACATGCATTCATATATCATTTATCATTGCATTTATACTTCATGACATACATGTTTCACAATTACATTATTCATGCATTCATGCTGTAGAAGCATGGAATTTCACAACCAGAAAGCCCATGCGCCAGACACTACATGCACCAGAACTCGAACAGAACACTTCACAGCAAAGTCATAACCATAGACATATGAAGAAGGACTTTTATTTATATATAAAAGTCCATTACATGTCTAGAAAAGGTTATACAAAGGAGAATTTCTACAAAGGAAAGATCCTAAGTCTACAGCCAACGGCCACCATGCGCCTCCAGATAGGCGCAACAGTCATTATGCGCTGCCAGTCACCATGTGCTGCCAGTTAGGCGCAGCAGATGTTATACGCCTCCAACCAGGCACATCCCGCCATCTCTTCAGCAGCCCAGTTATATGCCACTCTTCCAACCAGGCTCACCTGGCCGAGCAGGAGCCCAGTTATGTGCCGCTCTTCCAGCCAGGGTCACCTGATAAATACTTCGATTACACAAAGCATTTAACCCTCTGCCTGGAACCAAGGAAGAGAAGAGCACCGCAAATCTGTGGCCAGGGGAGGTTTCGAAAGAGCCTCCAAAGACCAAGGAAGACCGTGATCGAAATCACGGCGAAAGGAGCAGCTTTCAACACAATCAGAGTGGGCAGCACCCACTTTGAAGGAAGAGAGAGCCTAGCACCGCCATTCCGATCTACGGCTCTTCCAGAACAACGGAGACGAGGCCCGAGCATCCCTATCTTTGGATGCAACAGGCACCTTTTGCCTGCCTCAGAAGCCCTCGACTTCGTCTTTTGGATGTAACAGTCACCTTCAAGTGCATCAACGATGATAAGGCGTCTCATCTTTACCCTCGAGAACACTTTGTCAACAGAATGCACCAAGTTCATGTTGGAGGTACGTGAAGGAATGAGAAGCAAACCTTCTCTCCATGCCACTATTTATAGGCCGGGCAGATCAAACCCATGCGCCAAGTGGATGGCTCTCCGAGTTCCGAGCAATGAACTCACATTAATGGATGAACCGGATGCCTCGACTTCAGCCAAACGGCTATTTAAAGGCACTCGAGAAGCGAAACAGCCGCATCATTAAAGACGTGTCGGATGCACCGGCTGGATAGCGCATCACACCCCTTCAAACATCAAGCGCCTTCAACAGATGCACCCTGTACCAAGCGCATCACAAGGGATGTGCCCCCATACGTCCCCATACGCTTAGTGGAACGTCAACCGACGCGCCCACTCAGCTGTCCATCGAATTTCACCAAACATTAAATGCTAGACTGACAGAGTTGGCAGTACGCCTTCCCAAGTCTGGAAAGTGGACAGCTTTTGTAGAAAATAAAGCGTCCACAACGTCAGCATCATCTTGACTTGCCCCGACGGCTACTGCCACGTGGCCACCCAACCATCCGCATGTGCCTCAAAAGCCATGCGCCTCAGACCCTTCACTGATCCCTAAAGACAGAAGGAGAGTCTCCAATTGAAGCTTTGCATGCGCCTCAAAAGCCATGCGCCCCAGACTGATCTCTGATCCCGAAAGACAGAAGGAAAGTCGCTTGCATGCGTCTCAAAAGCCATACGCCCAGAATCGCTCGTGACTCCTAAAGGTCACGAGCCAAAGTCTCATCATGCGCCCAAATCCAAGGCGCATCCCACCAAATCATCCCTCCATCAGATCCGAGATCTTCGAGCCATGAGTCGACGACACATGTCCTTTGACTCACCCATCCAAGATTTCAGCAACAAAAAGATCTTCTCCTCTGCTATGTGCCGGCTCACAACAGCAGCATGAAGAATTCAACCCCTTGAGTAGGGCGCATCATCCATGCGCCTCCATCAGCAGTCTTCACGTGGCGTCCCCACGTATCGGCACATCCTACATATGCGCGCATGAGCAGCCAACATGCCCAGCTATAAATAGAGGAATCATTTCCTTCTTCCACACACACAGACCTACACATACGGACAATACAGGCAGATATCACCAGAGAGGCAGATACAGACACTCAACGTCTTTCTCCTCTCAGCAAGCTCCAGCACCCAGAGCAATCTACACCTTCAGAGAACCGATAACCGTCGTCAGCCCGTCAACGGAGTCAACGCATTACCACTCGCTCCATTGGCACTTAGGACCCAGATTAAACAAAAGTATACTCCTAGGACTACATCTAAGTCCTATATTGTAACACTGTTCTGTTTGTATTAAGATTTGCAATCAAACGATTTTAATGGCAAACAAGCTGGCGACTCTGCTGGGGACCTCTTTCTCCTCTTCCGAGAAAGTCGTGTCACAGGCCGATGACGTGAAGGTGGGCTCCTCCCACAAGACGTTGGTCGTGCGCCTCAATCAACAGACGTACGAGGAGTTCATTTCTAAAGGAAGTGCGAGTCCTTCGAAGCGGCTGTCGAAGCCGAAGAAGACCCGCCGTGTCTGGGTGCGCAAGGTCGACGCCTCGGGCACCACCACTGAAGGGGATGCGCCAATCCAGCCCTCCCTTCCTGCTGACGTCCTCAGCAACCAAGGTGCGCCTGCTGATGCAGCGCATCTCTCAGGGAAGCATGCGACTGATCACGTTCCCCAGCCATCTCCCTCTCAGGCGAGGAAGATGCGTCGACGGAGCAGGGGCGCAGCCAATGCCCCGCGTGTCACTTCTGATACGCCACAAAAAGTCTCTATCTTTGACAGACTCACTCGCTGTAATGGCGAGGAGAATTTGGATGCTGAGTACTATGCGCCCCAGCGGGCTAGTACAAAGAAATCTAAGGCGGCACGGGCCATGCGCCACAAACGTGCTATGCCAGCAGCAGGCCAGAGGCACGTGCTCACAATCATGCGCGCTGCCGATGGCAAGCTGTACAAGGTCGACTCAGGTGCTTCGGCACCAAAAACGAGTCGATCTTTAAAGTCCTCATCTCACTTGGGCGCATCTACTGCGTGCACAACCAAGTCGAGTGCGGCAAATTCAGTGGTCTTGAACTTCCGTGCCTCCTCTGGTTGTGCATTTGAGGTCCGTTCAAGTCACTTCAAATGTTGTTGTTCCCCCACTACTGATCATGATGCCTGCTTGGTATTAGATCAGGGGGTGCAACACTCACCTGTCCGCCTCGGCGTTTGCCTTACCATGCACCTGAAGGGGGTGTGAAGGTAGCACTCTCCTTCAACGACCTGCGTCATGTGATCGCTCATAAGCGCCGGTCAGGAGAGTCGACCAACAAGCACAATGAGCCTCTCACGGGGCATACTTGTACGGTGGTCACTATCAACTGCTGTTGCAAGGCGGCAGTACCACCAAGGCAGTTAGTCTTCCAGCGGCTGCAGTCATCGACACCCCTCCGACGTCGCCTTGGGGAGAGGGTGTCAACAGAAGAGGAGCCAAGAGTTGCTTCATGCAATGTGGTCTCCAACTCCTCATCACTCCGGAAGACGACTGGTAATTCCTCATCCAAAAGCCAGCCAAGGAAAATCAAGGCAGCAGTCTCGACCTCTGGGGTGTTCGAAGGCACTCGGTCAAAGAAGAAGTTCTTAGAGGAAGCTGGGGGTAGTCAGACCCTTGTTGAGCCTCCTTCCGAAGACGAAGATGTCCAAAGCACAGCTGCGGCGGATCTTCATCCTCGAGGCGAAGTCAGCCTCCCAGAAGCCCCTCGAAATGAGGATGTCCCTCAGGACACAGCTGGGGGTAGAGACGAAGAGGCCCTTCAAGACGGAGCTGAGGACAATCAGGCCCTTGCAGATGCGTCCGTCGAGAATGACCTCCAGAATGTGGCTGGGGGTGGCCAAGGTGAAACACCAGGAGAGGTGACTCCCCCACATGAAAACGAGGCCGAGAGCGAAGCCTCAACCAATCCATCCACTCCTGGCCGTGTCAAGACAGTATACATGGCTGGGGATGATGCCGAGTCTAATGCGCCACCGCAGGACATTGTCCAACGCATAGACTCATTAGAGGGAGGACTCAAAACCCTCTCTGCCTCTATGCAAGCATTTGTTTGCCATTGATTGTAAAAGTACAGAACAGTTTTATGGGAGGACTGAACTTAGACTCACAATACAAACTCGCTTGTACGAAGAAAGCCTAGGGACGAAAACCTAGGTACAGCAGTCTAAGTATAATTGTTTATTTTAGATTCTGGGGGGTGACGATAGAGGCTCGGGAAAGCGACGGCCGCTCTGCCTTACTCCTTGGACGATCGGTATGCAGTCTTGGCTCGGAGAAGATCTGCTTGGCGTGGATGAAGGAATGCTCTTCTTGCTCTCCTCGTGTTGCTCCCCTGGCTTTTCTCTCTCTGTGGTTATCGAAAAGGGGGGAACTCTCTCTGTATATCTGTCTCTCTTTTTTTTTTATTCTTTTGTTGCCCGTCTGTTTTTGCAAGGGAATAATGCTGGCTATTTATAGGAGTGGGGTATGATCATTAGGGTTTGCTAATGATCATTTGTTTGGAATGTCGGCGCTCCTTCAATCTATCTGAACCCTTGATCCTGATTACAATAAATCTGGGCCATTAATGCGGATAGCACCGTATCTTGTGAGCAATTAATGCTAATTGCTTTAAATTTTTATGATTGATTACGCCAATGTCTGATTGCTCGCCACGTGTCCCATTAGCTTGATAATAAATGATACGCCCTAATCTTAGTAATTATGACGATGATGTCAAATGTTCTTGTTGGGATTCGGTTAAATCCTTGATTGATCCGATACCACGTGTTTTGATTGTAGATACTGTCGGAGCCGCATAGGATGGGCAATACTTAAACCGTAGGGAGATACTCTTCGTGAGCCGCATAGGATAATGCTTCATCGAGCCGCATGGAACGAACTCTCAATGAACCGTATATGCAGTCTTTACGAGCCGCATGAGCTAGCGTTGTATTGAGCCGCAGGGACTGATCTCTCAGTGGACCGCATATGGCTGATTTCTGCTAGTCATATAGAGTGACTTCTCAGTGAGCCGCATGGAGCTGTTCTCTATTTAAGCCGCATGAGATTTTGCCACGTGGTAACCTAGGATTTCTGACGGATTGGGTCAGAGATCTTCTTCTTTTTTCGAAGAGTCTGTCATTATGGCAGAGCCATTATGACACTTTATGCCAGAGCCGCCACAGTCGTCAAATCGTGTCAGAGCATTAAATGAGGCCACTATTCAAAGGGCTAGCTGTAGAAAAGGATCACAAGGGGACACGTGGCATCAACCGAGCCACATATTCCTGCTGAACCGCATACACTCGCGAGCCGCATGAGACTGAGAGTCTTCCTTTGAACCGTGTAAGACAGCTCCCATATGAGCCGCATGGGCTTCGTATCCGGAGCCGCATGGACTATTATTCTGATATTTTCCATGCTTCTACAGGACCCCCTTTAAAGTTTTCAATTTGCAAAATTGAAACACTTTGAATAAGAAGCATGGTCCCGTTTATGCCGCATAAGTGTCGCAGCCGCATAGATTCGTCTGTCCGCATAGGCTCTTCGCCTCGTGTCCTGACCACGTGTGCAAATCTTCATTACGTGCCCTTGATTTGAATTAACGTCGTCTTTTGGGGGAGGATCCCAAGGGTCGGTTTTGCCTTGACCGAAGCATTTTGCCTTTATCTTTTGAAGCGGCGCATAATCCGAGACGTCTGTTTATTTTTATGGGCCTCTTTCGCCTATAAATAGGAGTCTTTTAGTGTGTTGGGGATTTCTTTACCTTTTCTCTTTGCTCGAATTCCCTGTTGCCGACTTTGCTCTTCGTCTTCTTCCTTCAACGATCGACAATGGCTCCCAAGAAGGCTGTTGCTGCTACAGGCCAGAAGGCCGCATCATCTTCTGCGGCAGCGAAGGGCAAGAAGATCGCGTCTTCATCGACTGCGGCGGCGAACATGGCGGCTCCTCCGCCGGCTGGCGTGCCTATTTTTTACCCCGACGTCCACCCGCCTATTGCTGGTAGGATTCCTTAATATGAACCGCCATGGCTACGCCGCATATTTTATGCACGAGCCTATATTCCAAAGCATGCTGTGTGTCCGACCCATGCTCGAGCCGCATAGGATATGACCCTGGTTTGAGCCGCATGAAAGTGGTTACATCACTACTTCTTTATCAAGGCCGTATAAGCTCATCAGGATTTGGATCGTATGAGCTCTGAACCGTTTAAGCACATTTCGAACTGAACTGCATAAGCTCATAAACTCATCTTCGTCGGGCCGCATAAGCTTTTTCGAGCCGAATAAGCTTATTCAAATTGGACCATATCCACCTACACTCCCTTCGAACCGCATAGATTCCTCCACACTTAGCCGCATGAGTTCCTTTTCGGCGGAACCGCATAAGCTTATTCGCACTGGATCGCATGGGCTCTTTCAAACTGAGCCGCATCAGCTCATTTGGGCTGATCTGTACCAACCTGTTTAAACCGAGCCGCATGAGGCTATACTGAGCCGCATAAACATCATGTAGTTTTGTGTTTTAGCTATCTTTTTGACTTGTTTCTTTTGCCTTTTCTTCAGTGAATCTGCCCGTGAATCCTGCGGGGGAACTTATGGTAGGCTCGCGTCAGTTTGCATCGGGCGTGCATCGGAATGACTTAGTTCGTCAAGTGTCCGAACAGCTACTTGTTGACGAACCTTTGGAGCGACTAAATGCTATCAGGGTTCAATCTTTTCAATTCCTTGGTGACATGATAAGCTCCGGGCAGTCTGATGGGAAGTATCTGAAACCGATCTTCCTCTTTGGGGATGCGTTGGTCATAGAAAACTCCCGAGTGCTGGATGTTTCCGAGAGTTAGGATTTTGACCTGGACGGGATGCCAATTCACATCCCTATTATGAAGCACCATTTCCCTTTTGAGTGGTTCAATATGATCGTTCTGGACAGGCAGATGCCGGACACCCTCACTCCAACCCGACCGGGGATGTTTGTCGGTAACATCCGTTATAACAGAGCCACTGGGTCAGTGCGCGCGGTCAAGGATCCGGCCAGTCGGTCCATGACGGGGTTAGTTCCGGGTACCTTCATCAACACCCCCGGTCCTAACTTTTTATTCTCCCAGGCTGATACCTTCCTGAGTCAGCTTGCTCGCAAAGGGTCCTATCCTGTTGGCAGGTTGGTACTGCCGAGTTGGTTACACCCCATTCCCTCGTGGGCTAATTTGACCTCATAGATTCTACGGAAGTACGAAGAATTTTTACGGGGAGTCAACCTTTATGATGCTATCCGGGGTACCAGCCACGGGTTGCCCGTTAATAAGCCACTGTTCATGGCCCTTCTGAAAATGTATAATCATAGGACGGGGACCTTTTTCACCCCTGTTAGAGAATTGGGGCTTGCTCTTCACGAGATATATGCTGTCTCCAAGCTCCCCTGGGGGGATGAACCCTTCGAAGTGTACACTCCGACGAATGAGGAGCTCCAAGATTTGGATCGACGATTCTCCGGTTTCGTCGCCGTATATCAAGAACTATTATGCCATCATAGCACCTGTCACCGGACGACTATCCAGAAAAAATGACAGCTCGGAAGGGGACTCTCCCCATACTAAATCTTGGGTCGCGTACCTTTTCAAATTCAGCACGGCTGGCCGGGTTACTTCTCGAGATCGTTTAACTCCTAAGGAAGTAGAGGCCTTGGTGTCGACCGCTAGGAGGTCGAAGTCTAAAAGTGACAGGTTCGGGAGCCAGATTGACTCCTTCAGCTACTTTTATTATGGTACCCGGCGGTTGTCAGAGAAGGCACTCTTGGCCAGGTTTTTAATGGTATGGCTACGCACTTGCGTGGTCTCAGGAGGGGCAGGTTCTATTGAGAGGATCAGTCGCCACTTCATTCTTCCTGCCGTGAAGTTGGCCTTTGGGGTCAGGCTGGCTCTTCTTCCTGCCATGGTGTGCAGTATTCAGCATGGTCTCTGCGCCTTCTCGTCCAAGGTCATTGCTCGTGACGTGGCAATAGATTTCGAGCGTGTAGAATTGCCTTATCATTACTTGCTGGGATGGCTATTGCTGCATTATCAGTCCTTGATGAGGCCTGGGACGGGAGATGGCGTTACAGATGACGACGCATTTCTTTTCAAGTATCACCACCAACCTTGGAATGTAGTACCATGCCGGCGTGTCGGAGGATGCTGGCGAGGGTGGACGGGTACAATTTCTTCGTGTCCGTTCCTCGTTTCACTGATCAAAAGGTGAGGAGTGTTCATGTTGATGGGGTTGGACCTCCTCATTTCTTGCCTGAAAAGATGCATTTCTGGCTGCGTAATATTCGCCCGGCGCATCTAGTTTACCGGAATCGCAACTTTGTGTACTTGGAGCCCTACTTGCCTAGTAGGTTTGCCCGTCAATTTGGGTATAGTCAGCTATTCCTCGGGCGCCCCAGTTCTCACCTGGGATTTGAAGGTAACATTCTTGACGGTATTAGGGCATGGAGCTACTATGACACCTGTCATACTCGGGCTAGCTTCTTGGTCCCTGCCGCAAACGTGATAGGAGAAATCCTGCTTATGGCGGCCCTATATCATGTTACGGCGAACCCTCCTCCCCTCGATTTTGACTCGAGGATTAGCTTCATTGTGGGTACTCGCCTGGCGGAGAAGGCTACGACGTCGAGAGCGAAGAAGAAAGGGACGACTAGAGTTCCTTCGCCCGATTTCGAGTCCTTCGACACAATTGAGGAAGACAACGAGCGGGATGACGGGGACTCCCTTTCTTCGGATGATGAGACAATAGCGGATCAATCTCCCGTCATGGCAGGTGACATGATGACGGATCAACCGTCGGCTGTATTTGATAAAGCAGTGGACCAGTTACCATCTGTGTCGGAGGTGATACGGGTAGATCTACCGCCCGTCATGCCTGGTCCCTCACGTAAGCGAGGCAGGCGTGAGTCCACTGGCGGAGGGGTAACTTTTTCTGTAAAGAAAGCGGTGGTCGGTCCCCGTAGGCTGCTTATTACGGAGAAGGGTAAGGATGTAGACGGCATTCCAGAGGTGAGTCGGAGCCTTCTCTTTGTCGTTGTTTTCTTCTTCTCGGGGATATGACTTGATCATTTTTCTTTGTAGGTGTCTGACGATGCATCGGAATACGAAGATGATGTAGCAGACCCTTTGGAATGATGCTTATAGAAGACCCAGGATCAATATGCATTCGGTCCACCTTTACGTCGCCAATGTATCCAGTGTAGTATAACGGGCGATCGTGCAGGTTAGTTTTGATAAGCATATCCTGCGGAGAGAAGACGATATTGGGCATCGCTCCCGTACACGCACTATCTTGGGGATCTGCAGGTTGGTTATCTCCCGTGAGGTTGACCTGAGCCAAGTACGCGTCGGCATTTTGGAGTGCATCACTCAAAGCTGTGCGAACATCCTTTGAGAGCCTTAGGAGTTCATATAAGGATAATTTGGCTGGTGTATTGGCCAATTGTGCCAAGATGTCGAAGTTGTAGGGCCTCTCCAGCCCCTGAGGTGTCTCCTTTCGGAGGGATTTGTCGAAGCGAGTCTCCTTCGGCTTAGGCTTATCGGTCGTCGAAGGCTGAGCCGGTCCCGGAGTGTCGGTAGAAGTGGGCGGATGATCATCAGTCGAGTTCTCAGCCACGGGCTGAGATTGTGCTCCAGATCGAGTAACAACGGCCATGACTTCTTCTTCATTTGCCGAGACGGTGCGGCAGGATCTGACTTTTCTGCTTCTCTTCTTCGTTGTGGGCTGAGTCACCTCGTGGACCAAGTCCGGATGGACCCACATAATTTCTCCTCGCGATGTAGTGAGAGGTATAAGATTGGCAGCTTGATCTCGAGCAGGCGAAAGATTAGCAATTTCCATCGTTGCCAGAGGAATGGGTATAACACCGTCTTGAGTCTTTGTTGGCGGGAAGCTGCCGAATTGTACGGATACCATGTTGGCTGCTACGGTTACCTCCTCGAAATCGATGGCTAGAGCGTTCGAATCGATAAGGTTTTGGATGTACCGTTTCAGTTGGTAGCAGTCGTGTGTAGCATGGTGGACGTAACGGTGGTAATGTCAGAATTTTGGGTTCCCCAAGTCAGCCGGCCGAGGCTCCCGTCTTGGCGGAGGGAGCTGAATTCTATCTCCTTGTATGAGCATGTCCAAGATAGGCTTGACGTGGCTGTCTTCAAAAGAGTAAGTGATTTGAGGCCATTGTTTGTCTGTTGGTTGTGACTCGGGCTTCTGGGCCGTGTCGGCCACCATAGCCTGCTTGCCTCTGTTGTCCCGATTGTTGGAGGGGTTACCCCCATTGTCGGTGTTGATGCTGGGACGCT
The DNA here is from genome assembly GCA_029216955.1 of Iris pallida. NCBI lineage: Eukaryota > Viridiplantae > Streptophyta > Magnoliopsida > Asparagales > Iridaceae > Iris > Iris pallida. Next base: position 41,936 of record JANAVB010011873.1, on the reverse strand, counting down.
TGCCCTTGTTCTCTCCCTATGAGATATGCAACCCCAGCTGGCGGGCCTTCTTCAATCGTTCTTCGGCACTTGTAGCAATGATGATAAAAGCCTTCCAGTCCTTGAATTGACTTTCGCCCATCCAGAGACTAATTGTTGGGAGTAGTCTCTTTTGGCAAATTTCAATCAGGGAAGAATCCGGATTGCCAGATGGTAACTTCATTGCGGTTTGGCGAAACCGCTCAATGTAATTCCTCGTCAGCTCTTTCTCTCCTTGGATGACATCCATGAGGGTAGACATTGTGACATCCTGTCCTACCTCGTAGAACCTCTGCAAGAACAAGCGTTTGAAGCCAGCGAAGGAGTGGATGCAATTGTCTGGCAGGTTGCGGTACCAGTCGAAGGCGACTCCTTCCAATGCCCCGATGAATAACCGCGTGAGGATAGCGTCATCATGGGGCAGATGGTCGGTGGTGACCTCGAAGTAAGTGATATACCGACTTGCTGAGGTCTTGCCATCATAAGGGTTGATATTGAACGGCTTATATCTTGGTGGGAATGGAACATCCCTCCATTCAGCAGGATATGGTTGCCGAATTCTGAAGTCTTGAGAGTTTTCTCGGGCGTGGAACATGGCTCGGAGCTCTTGAACTTCTCTTCTTACTTCTCGGGTCATATCTGTCGCAGTCGGAGCCGTTACTTCGGGAGGATTATTGCCCGGGTTCGGTGCCGCCGAATTTGAATCTACGTTGATTGGGGGACCCGCACTTGTATGGCCAGGTGTCACTCCCTGCAGAGTAGGAAGCTCCCCTGGGGGGATGAACCCTTCGAAGTGTACACTCCGACGAATGAGGAGCTCCAAGATTTGGATCGACGATTCTCCGGTTTCGTCGCCGTATATCAAGAACTATTATGCCATCATAGCACCTGTCACCGGACGACTATCCAGAAAAAATGACAGCTCGGAAGGGGACTTTCCCCATACTAAATCTTGGGTCGCGTACCTTTTCAAATTCAGCGCGGCTGGCCGGGTTACTTCTCGAGATCGTTTAACTCCTAAGGAAGTAGAGGCCTTGGTGTCGACCGCTAGGAGGTCGAAGTCTAAAAGTGACAGGTTCGGGAGCCAGATTGACTCCTTCAGCTACTTTTATTATGGTACCCGGCGGTTGTCAGAGAAGGCACTCTTGGCCGGGTTTTTAATGGTATGGCTACGCACTTGCGTGGTCTCAGGAGGGGCAGGTTCTATTGAGAGGATCAGTCGCCACTTCATTCTTCCTGCCGTGAAGTTGGCCTTTGGGGTCAGGCTGGCTTTTCTTCCTGCCATGGTGTGCAGTATTCAGCATGGTCTCTGCGCCTTCTCGTCCAAGGTCATTGCTCGTAACGTGGCAATAGATTTCGAGCGTGTAGAATTGCCTTATCATTACTTGCTGGGATGGCTATTGCTGCATTATCAGTCCTTGATGAGGCCTGGGACGGGAGATGGCGTTACAGATGATGACGCATTTCTTTTCAAGTATCACCACCAACCTTGGGAATGTAGTACCATGCCGGCGTGTCGGAGGATGCTGGCGAGGGTGGACGGGTACAATTTCTTCGTGTCCGTTCCTCGTTTCACTGATCAAGAGGTGAGGAGTGTTCATGTTGATGGGGTTGGACCTCCTCATTTCTTGCCTGAAAAGATGCGTTTCTGGCTGCGTAATATTCGCTCGGCGCATCTAGTTTACCGAAATCGCAACTTTGTGTACTTGGAGCCCTACTTGCCTAGTAGGTTTGCCCGTCAATTTGGGTATAGTAAGCTATTCCTCGGGCGCCCCAGTTCTCACCTGGGATTTGAAGGTAACATTCTTGACGGTATTAGGACATGGAGCTACTATGACTCCTGTCATACTCGGGCTAGCTTCTTGGTCCCTGCCGTAAACGTGATAGGAGAAATCCTGCTTATGGCGGCCCTATATCATGTTACGGCGAACCCTCCTCCCCTCGATTTTGACTCGAGGATTAGCTTCATTGTGGGTACTCGCCTGGCGGAGAAGGCTACGACGTCGAGAGCGAAGAAGAAAGGGATGAATAGAGTTCCTTCGCCCGATTTCGAGTCCTTCGACACAATTGAGGAAGACAACGAGCGGGATGACGGGGACTCCCTTTCTTCGGATGATGAGACAATAGCGGATCAATCTCCCGTCATGGCAGGTGACATGATGACGGATCAACCGTCGGCTGTATTTGATGAAGCTGTGGACCAGTTACCATCTGTGTCGGAGGTGATACGGGTAGATCTACCGCCCGTCATGCCTGGTCCCTCACGTAAGCGAGGCAGGCGTGAGTCCACTGGCGGAGGGGTAACTTTTTCTGTAAAGAAAGCGGCGGTCGGTCCCCGTAGGCTGCTTATTACGGAGAAGGGTGAGGATGTAGACGGCATTCCAGAGGTGAGTCGGAGCCTTCTCTTTGTCGTTGTTTTCTTCTTCTCGGGGATATGACTTGATCATTTTTCTTTGTAGGTGTCTGACGATGCATCGGAATACGAAGATGATGTAGCAGACCCTTTGGAATGATGCTTATGGAAGACCCAGGATCAATATGCATTCGGTCCACCTTTACGTCGCCAATGTATCCAGTGTAGTATAACGGGCGATCGTGCAGGTTAGTTTTGATAAGCATATCCTGCGGAGAGAAGACGATATTGGGCATCGCTCCCGTACACGCACTATCTTGGGGATCTGCAGGTTGGTTATCTCCCGTGAGGTTGACCTGAGCCAAGTATGCGTCGGCATTTTGGAGTGCATCACTCAAAGCTGTGCGGACATCCTTTGAGAGCCTTAGGAGTTCATATAAGGACAATTTGGCTGGTGTATTGGCCAATTGTGCCAAGATGTCGAAGTTGTAGGGCCTCTCCAGCCCCTGAGGTGTCTCCTTTCGGAGGGATTTGTCGAAGCAAGTCTCCTTCGGCTTAGGCTTGTCGGTCGTCGAAGGCTGAGCCGGTCCCGGAGTGTCGGTAGAAGTGGGCGGATGATCATCAGTCGAGTTCTCAGCCACGGGCTGAGATTGTGCTCCAGATCGAGTAACAACGGCCATGACTTCTTCTTCATTTGCCGAGACGGTGCGGCAGGATCTGACTTTTCTACTTCTCTTCTTCGTTGTGGGCTGAGTCACCTCGTGGACCAAGTCTGGATGGACCCACATAATTTCTCCTCGCGATGTAGTGAGAGGTATAAGATTGGCAGCTTGATCTCGAGCAGGCGAAAGATTAGCAATTTCCATCATTGCTAGAGGGATGGGTATAACACCGTCTTGAGTCTTTGTTGGCGGGAAGCTGCCGAATTGTACGGATACCATATTGGCTGCTACGGTTACCTCCTCGAAATCGATGGCTAGAGCGTTCGAATCGATGAGATTTTGGATGTACCGTTTCAGTTGGTAGCAGTCGTGTGTAGCATGGTGGACGTAACGGTGGTAATGTCAGAATTTTGGGTTCCCCAAGTCAGCCGACCGAGGCTCCCGTCTTGGCGGAGGGAGCTGAATTCTATCTCCTTGTATGAGCATGTCCAAGATAGGCTTGACGTGGCCGTCTTCAAAAGAGTAAGTGATTTGAGGCCATTGTTTGTCTGTTGGTTGTGACTCGGGCTTCTGGGCCGTGTCGGCCACCATAGCCTGCTTGCCTCTGTTGTCCCGATTGTTAGAGGGGTTATCCCCATTGTCGGTGTTGGTGCTGGGATGCTTGCCCTTGTTCTCTCCCTATGAGATATGCAACCCCAGCTGGCGGGCCTTCTTCAATCGTTCTTCGGCACTTGTAGCAATGATGATAAAAGCCTTCCAGTCCTTGAATTGACTTTCGCCCATCCAGAGACTAATTGTTGGGAGTAGTCTCTTTTGGCAAATTTCAATCAGGGAAGAATCCGGATTGCCAGATGGTAACTTCATTGCGGTTTGGCAAAACCGCTCAATGTAATTCCTCGTCAGCTCTTTCTCTCCTTGGATGACATCCATGAGGGTAGACATTGTGACATCCTGTCCTACCTCGTAGAACCTCTCCAAGAACAAGCGTTTGAAGCCAGCGAAGGAGTGGATGCAATTGTCTGGCAGGTTGCGGGACCAGTCGAAGGCGACTCCTTCCAATGCCCCGATGAATAACCGCGTGAGGATAGCGTCATCATGGGGCAGATGGTCGGTGGTGACCTCGAAGTAAGTGATATACCGACTTGCTGAGGTCTTGCCATCATAGGGGTTGATATTGAACGGCTTATATCTTGGTGGGAATGGAACATCCCTCCATTCAGCAGGATATGGTTGCCGAATTCTGAAGTCTTGAGAGTTTTCTCGGGCGTGGAACATGGCTCGGAGCTCTTGAACTTCTCTCCTTACTTCTCGGGTCTCATCTGTCACAGTCGGAGCCGTTACTTCGGGAGGATTATTGCCCGGGTTCGATGCCGCCGAATTTGAATCTACGTTGATTGGGGGACCCGCACTTGTCTGGCCAGGTGTCACTCCCTGCAGAGTAGGAAGCGCCGCTTTGATCTCGTCTACAGACTTGACCAAGGCGTGCAGTATGGCCTCCAAAGTGTCGATGCGTTGGCGATCATTGGAGCCACCTTGATTGTTGTCTGTCATGAATACCATCCTTACGTGAGGAGTGACGGAAGGGACGGTGGAGGGTACGCCCTCCGAGTCGTACCCATGTATTGATAAATCATCGGGGTAGGTGAGAATATTCTCTTCGGGTTCGGATTCAGAAGGAACAGTACCCCCAGCTTCGGAGCTTGCTTCATCTTGAAAGTCACGGATGTCCTCGGGGACATCAGTATCTGTTGCACCTGATGGGAGAGTTGTTTCTCCGGGCTCGTCTCCTTGAAACATCGGATTGTTGTGGATGTTCGGAGGAGTGCTACCCCCAGCTCCCTCGACCCTCAGCGGTGCGGACGATGAATCTCCCATTGCAGCAGATTTTGTCTTCGAACGGGTGTGTTGGTATACTCCGGTAGAGGGCAACCGTTTAGCCGACAATTTCTTAGCTGTAGTGGTTGATATTTTTGGGCTGGAGATGCTTGTCTTCTTCCCTTTCCCCTCGGCGGGGACTTTCTGTGCAGAATTACAGGAGGCAATAGGAGGTGCTTCGTCCTCCGAGCTCGGGTGCTGTAATCTTTGGAAGACGAACGGCCGATCTTCCGTCACTGCCACGTTGTTGCAGCAGCAGTTGACGATGATCTGGGTACAGTGACGTCCATGTGAGGACTCTTTGCACGCCGAGGGCCCTTCTCTTTCCTTGCGTTTGTGGGGGACAGCCTCACGCAGGTCAGAGAAACTACTTTGTCCGTTTGCCGCTGGGGACTGGACTTGAGCGGTTCGATACAACTTCCCATCAGAGGCCCGCGTGATAATCAGCGGGACGCCCCGATAGTCAGAGGTTGGGGCAGCTGTCTGTGCTTGATGAGCCCGCACTGCCCTGGACTTCTTCTTCTTAGCACCTGTGGGTGCATAATAAGAAGAATCCAAGTTGAATACCACAGAGTCTGGAGAATCATCAGGGTTCGGACCGTACGAGAGACGGTCAAAAACTGATCGAGAGGAGCATAGAGCGGATGTCATGCGGCTGGGATTGGAAACCGTGCAGGCTGTCTGTATGCGGTTGTCTTCTGTCATCGGCTGAGTTCTTGTGCGGCTAGGAGTCACGACCGTGCAGGCTGGCCGCATGCGGTTGGCATCTGTGGCCGCATGGGTTTTCTATAAACGATTGACTTTGATAGCCGCATGAGTCCCATCCATGCGGTTGGCAACTGTAGCCGCATAAGTCATGCGGCTGACAGATGTGGCCGCATGAGTTTTCTTCATGCGGTTGGCGGATGTAGCCGCATGGGCTTTCTCCCTGTGGCTAATACCCTTCTGCGGCTCGGATCGCGTAGAGTTCCTCTTTGCCCCTGTATGTCCAGCATCATAGTATTTTCTTCTGCCGGACTTGGGGACAGCAGAGTTGTCTATGGTCTGAAGTGGGGCCGCAGGAGAGTCCTTCTCGCCATTTTGAGCAACAGAGGGTATCTCATCGAAGACTTGAGGAGGAGCAAATGATTTTAGCCTCCACTCTTTGTGAGCCTTCGTGGTGCGGGTGCGCTTCTGGATCGGGCCAGCGCTGCCTTCAGAGGGCATCTCTTCGAATGCCTGTTGGTCGAAGCGGACGACCATCTTCTGTTGTGTGGAGCCAAGTTTGGCTGCATCCGATTGCGTCACCAACTCCTCAGCCGTGGAGAAGTTAGTCCCCAGCAGAGTCGCCATCGTGTTTGCCATTAATTGTAAAAGTACAGAACAGTTTTATGGGAGGACTGAACTTAGACTCACAATACAAACTCGCTTGTACGAAGAAAGCCTAGGGACGAAAACCTAGGTACAGCAGTCTAAGTACAATTGTTTATTTTAGATTCTGGGGGGTGACGATAGAGGCTCGGGAAAGCGACGGCCGCTCTGCCTTACTCCTTGGACGATCGGTATGCAGTCTTGGCTCGAAGAAGATCTGCTTGGCGTGGACGAAGGAATGCTCTTCTTGCTTTCCTCGTGTTGCTCCCCTGGCTTCTCTCTCTCTGTGGTTATCGAAAAGGGGGGAACTCTCTCTGTATATCTGTCTCTCTCTCTCTTTTTATTCTTTTGTTGCCCGTCTATTTTTGTAAGGGAATGATGCTGGCTATTTATAGGAGTGGGGGGTGATCATTAGGGTTTGCTAATGATCATTTGTTTGGAATGTCGGCGCTCCTTCAATCTATATGAACCTTTGATCCTGATTACAATAAATCTGGGCCATTAATACGGATAGCACCGTATCTTGTGAGCAATTAATGCTAATTGCTTTAAATCTTCATGATTGATTACGCCAATGTCTGATTGCTCGCCACGTGTCCCATTAGCTTGATAATAAATGATATGCCCTGATCTTAGTAATTATGACAATGATGTCAAATGTTCTTGTTGGGATTCGGTTAAATCCTTGATTGATCCGATGCCACGTGTTTTGATTGTGGATACTGTCGGAGCCGCATAGGATGGACAACACTTGAACCGCAGGGAGATACTCTTCGTGAGCCGCATGGGACAATGCTTCATCGAGCCGCAGGGAACGAACTCTCAATGAACCGCATATGCAGTCTTTGCGAGCCGCATGAGCTAGCGTTATATTGAGCCGCAAGGACTGATCTCTCAGTGGGCTGCATATGGCTGATTTTTGCTAGTCATATAGAGTGACTTCTCAGTGAGCCGCATGGAGCTGTTCTCTATTTAAGCCGCATGAGATTTTGCCACGTGGCAACCTAGGATTTCTGACGGATCGGGTCAGAGATCTTCTTCTTTTCCTGAAGAGTCTGTCATTATGGCAGAGCCATTATGACACTTTATGCCAGAGCCGCCACAGTCGTCAAATTGTGTCAGAGCATTAAATGAGGCCACTATTCAAAGGGCCAGCTGTAGGAAAGGATCACAAGGGGACACGTGGCATCAATCGAGCCGCATATTCCTGCTGAACCGTATACACTCGCGAGCCGCATGAGACTGAGAGTCTTCCTTTGAACCGTGCAAGATAGCTCCCATATGAGCCGCATGGGCTTCGTATCCGGAGCCGTATGGACCATTATTCTGATATTTTCCATGCTTCTACAGCATTGACTCAAGCGGTGTTTGATATACGATCGGCCTTGACCAGAGCACCTTCAATCGGTCTCGACCCAGGAGTCAATGGGGAGTCGAGTGTACCCCTTCAACGGGCACCCTCCGACACAGAAGCACCTCGAACGTCGGAACCCTCAAACGCTCCGCTCCAGGTAGTACCACCTTCCTCGACTCCTAGCTCCACGGAGGATGTGGTCAAAATGATCAAGAACTTGGGGGAGCACTTCGAGTCCAAAAACAGGCAAGAGGAGCGCCAGAAGATGGGTATTCCCCAGCCTTATCCCCTTGAGTGGAACAAGGTGGTTTATCCTCCAAAATATAAACCACAAACACTCACGCCGTACGATGGAAAGGACTCTCCGCGTCGGTACCTGACATATTTCCAGTCACAAACGGGGTATCTTCCAAAGGAGGACGCGCTCCTCACCAGCATCTTTGTTGGGGCCCTAAAAGGGGTAGCGTATGACTGGTACTGCAGCCTCCCCGACAATTTTATATCGTCCTTCGATGATTTGACGCGCCTCTTCCTTGATCGCTTCTACGATGGCGGGAAGGACATGACGATGGCATCTCTCATAGAGATACGCCAGAAGGAGAAAGAAACGGTTCGGGTTTTCATCGAACGCTTCCGACAAGCCTGCTTCAGGCTACCTCCAGGCATGCCAGAACATGCGCTCCTCTCCTCTTGCAGCATGAACATGCTGCCCGCAGTGAAGCTCTGGCTCAACTCTACTCCCCCTTCCGACTGGAGCTTCCTGATCATCGAAGCTGAAGCCGCAGAAAAGAAGGCGGCCAATACACGTCTTCTGGGTGTCAGCTTCCCCGCCTTTGATGATAAGGGGAAAAGGTCAGCAGCCAACAACTCCGGGCGAGAAGCAAAGGGAAAACAGGCATTGACTGTTAATGCCTCGAAGGGCGCATCTGTGCCTACTCAGAAACCTCCACTGGTGCCGAGACCCAAGGAGGTGTATTCATTCAATGACGAAGACATCCTGCAACTCTTTGAAGTACTGAAGCAGGGTGACAAAATCAAACTTCCGGACCCAAAGCGGCCCGATGAAGTCGGGAAAGTGGACAACCCGAGGTACTGTCACTACCATCGGTTTGTCGGACACCCGACTAAGGACTGCTACGTCCTCAAGAATTACATCCAGCGCATGATCAATGCGGATGTAATCTCCGTCGACTACGAAGAGAAGACGGTGTCAGCCAATGTGGTGTCACTCCAATTCGGTACCTTGCCGCCGACCACCACACAAGATGGCGTCGTCTCCATCCCTAAGGCGACAATGGAGGTGGTGAACTTGCCACCTACCCATGACAATACGAGTGGACTCATTCCACTCACCACATCTCGAGGAGAGGTCCTCTGGGTTCATCCCGACCTCGTCTCCGAGGTGACTCAACCAGAGGTACGCTCTACCTCCAAATCAAAAGGCAGGAAGATCAAGTCTTGCCGTACGGTCTCTTCTTCAACGGAAGAGGCACTTCCAGTGCAGACGCGTGCACAATAGAATGCTCAGCCCGGCGAAGCTGCCGTCGAGGTGGTGCCTCCCGGTACCATCCCTGAAGAGGGCCCATCTAAACCCTCAGCAGCCAATAAGCAAAAGCAGGTGGAGGCTCATTTCGACAGACCTCTACGGAAGGAGACTGCTTCGGGGCTAGCCAAGCCCCACAACTTTGACATACTGGCACAACTGGCCAGTACTCCTGTACGCTTGTCTTTGTTTGAGCTCCTGCGTCTTTCCAAAGACTCCCGAGAAGCTCTCTGCGAAGCTCTAAAGGACGATGAATCCTTTCTCAGTCAGGTCAAGCAGCCTGAAGACCTCCCAACTACTTGTGCACACTATCATTGTGCGGAGGAAGTTATCCCAAACATAACTTTCACCCAACAGGACATGCTGCTCAAGCACCACCGACATAACCGACCGCTGTATTACACAGGGTACATCGGTTCAGTCAAGGTGAGCCGGATTCAGATCGATCTGGGGTCTTTCCTCAGCATTATCCCGAAGGCGCTGCTATCAAAACTGGGGATCCCAATGTACCGGCTGGCGCCCTCCAACACAACCATCAGTGGCTTCAACGCTAGCAAAAGCGAGCCACTGGGCAAGATCCGACTGAAGTGTCACATAGGTGTAGAAGCATGGAATTTCACAACCAGAAAGCCCATGCGCCAGGCATTATATGCGCCAGAACTCAGACAGCTAATCGAATAAGCCATAGACATTCGAAGAAGGACTTTTTATTTTATATATATAAAAGTCTATTACATGTCTAGAAAAGATGGTACAAAGGAGAATTTCTACAAAGGATCCTAGATCTACATCCAGCAACCACCATGCGCCTTCCAGATAGGCGCAGCAACCACCATGCGCCTTCCGATAGGCGCAGCAGTCACCATACGCTGTCAGCCAGGTACAGCAGATGTCATGCGCCTCCAGCCAGGCACATCCTACCATCTCTTCAGCAGCTCAGTTATGTGCATCCAGCTCAGTTATGTGCATCCCTTCAGCAGCTCAGTTCTGTGCAACTCTTCCAACCAGGCTCACCTGGCCGAGCAGAGCCCAGTTATGTGCCGCTCTTCCAGCCAGGCTCGCCTGATAAGTGCTTCGCCAAGCAAAGCATTTAACCCTCTGGCTGGAACCAAGGGAGAGAAGAGCACCGCAAATGCTGTGGCCAGGGGAGGCTTCGAAAGAGCCTCCAAAGACCAAGGAAGACCGTGATCGAAATTATGGCACAAGGAGCTTTTAACACAATCAAAATGGGCGACACCCACTTTGAAGGAAGAGAGAGCCTAGCACCGCCATTCCGATCTACGGCTCTTCCGGAATAACGGAGACGAGGCCCGATCTTTGGATGCAACAGGCACCTTCCACCTGCCTCAGAAGCCCTCGACTCCGTCTTTTGGATGTAACAGTCACCTTCAAGAGCATCGAAGACAACACGACGTCTCATCTTCACCCTCGGGAGCACTTCGTCAACAGAATGCACCCACATATCCAAGTTCATGTTGGAAGTACGTGAGGGAATGAGGAGCAAACCTTCTTTCCATGCCACTATTTATAGGCCGGGCAAATCAAACCCACGCGCCAAGTGGATGACTCTCCGAATTCTGTGCAATGAATTTGCATTAAATGGATGAACCGAACGCCTCGAATTCAGCCAAACGGCTATTTATAGCACTCGAGGAGCGAGACAGCCGCGTCATTAAAGGACATGTCGGATGCGCCAGCCAAACAGCGCATCACACGGACGCGCCCTCCTGCATCAGGCATATCGCACAGACGCGCCCTACAGTACCCGGCGCATCACAGAGGATGTGCCCTCACATCTCCATGCCAAGTAGAATACCAACCTATGTGCCCACTCAGCTGTCCATCGAACGTCACAAACATTAAATGCTGAACTGACACCAGAGTTGGCAGCACGCTTCCCAAAGTCTGAACAGTTGACAGCTTTTTCCCAGAACGAAGCGTCGGCAACGTCAGCATCATCATGACTATATCCCGACGGCTACTACCACGTGGCCACCCGCATGCGCCTCTACGGCCATGTGTCCAAATCCGCATGCGCCTCTACGGCCATACGTCCAAACCAGCATGCGCCTCAAAAGCCATGCGCCTCAGACCCTTCACTGATCCTTAAGACAGAAGAAGAGTCTCCAGTTGAAGCTTTGCATGCGCTTCAAAAGCCATGCGCCCCAGACTGATCTCTGATCCCGAAAGACAGAAGGAAGGTCACCTGCATGCGCCTCAAAAGCCATGTGCCCTAAATGGTTTATAACTCCTAAAGGTTATGAGCCGCAGTCTCCTCCTGCGCCCAGATCCAAGGCGCAGCTTACCAGATCACTGCCCCCCCAAATCTGAGATCTTCGAGCCATGGGTCGATAACACGTGTCCTTTGACTCAACTCGTCCAAGATTTCAGCAACAGAAAGATCTTCTCCTCTGCTACGTGCCGGCTCACAACAGCAGTATGAAGAGTTCAACCTCCCAATCAGGGCGCATCATCCGTGCGCCCCCATCAGCAACTTCCACGTGGTGTCCCCATACACCGGCGCATCCTATATGCGCGCATGAGCAGCCAGCCTGCAAAACTATAAATAGAGGGATCATTTCCTTCTCACCCACAGACAACAGACAGAATCCACAATAAACATAGGAGGAATTACCAGAGAGGCAGATACAGACACTCAACGTCTTCCTCCTCTCAGCACGCTCCAGTACCCAGAGCAATCCACACCTTCAGAGAACCGATAACCGTCGTCAGCCGGTCAACGGAGTCAACGCATTACCACTCGCTCCATTGGCACTAAGGACCCAGCTTAAACAAAAGTGTGCTCCTAGGACTACATCTAAGTCCTACATTTGTAACACTGTTCTGTTTGTATTAAAGTTTTTAATCAAACAATTTTAATGGCAAACAAGCTGGCGACTCTGCTGGGGACTTCTTTCTCCTCTTCCGAGAAAGTCGTGTCACAGGCCGACGACGTGAAGGTGGGCTCCTCCCACAAGATGCTGGTAGTGCGCCTCAATCAACAGGCGTACGAGGAGTTCATTTCTGAAGGAAGTGTGAGTCCTTCGAAGCGGCTACCAAAGCCGAAGAAGATCCGCACGGCCTGGGTGCACAAAGTCGACGCCTCGGGCACCACCACTGAAGGGGATGCAGCAATCTAGCCTTCCCTTTCTGCTGACGTTCTCAGCAACCAAGGTGCGCCCGCCGATGCAGTGCATCTCTTGGGGAAGCGTGCAGCCGACCACGTTCCCCAGCTATCTCCCTCTCAGGCGAAGAAGATACGTCGACGGAGCAGGGGCGCAGCCAATGCCCCGCGCATCGCTTCTGATGCGCCACAAAAAGCCTCTGTCTTTGACAGACTCACTCGCTGTAATGGCGAGGAGAATTTGGATGCTGAGTACTATGCGCCCCAGCGGGCTGGTACGAAGAAATCCAAGGCGGTACGGGCCATGCGCCACAAACGTGCTATGCCAGCAGCCAGCCAAAGGCACGCGCTCGTCATCACGCGCGCTGCCGATGGCAAGCTGTACAAGGTTGACTCAAGTGCTTCTACACCAACAACGAGTCATTCTTCAAAGCCCTCATCTCGCCTGGGCGCATCTACTGCGTGCACAACCAAGTCGAGAGAGGCAAATTCAGTGGTCTTGAACACCCGCGCCTCCTCTGGTTGTGCGTTTGAGGTCCGTTCAAGTCACTTCAAATGTTGTGGTTCCCCCACTACTGATCGTGATGCCTGCTTGGTATTAGATCAGGGGGCGCAGCACTCACCTGACCACCCCGGCGTTTGGCCTTGCCATACGTCTGAAGGGGGTGTGAAGGCACCACTCTCCTCCAACGACCTGCGCAACGTGATCACTCACAAGCGCCGGTCAGGAGAGTCGACCAACAAGCACGATGCGCCTCTTACGGGGCATACTTGTACGGTGGTCACCATCAACTGCTGTTGCAAGACGGCAGTTCCACCAAGACAGTCGGTCTTCCAACGACTACAATCATCGACACCTCTCCGACGTCGCCTTGGGGCGAAGGTGTTAGCTGAAGAGGAGCCAAAGGTCGCTTCAGGCAACGTGGTCTCCAACTCCTCATCAATCCGGAAGGCGACTGCCAATTCCTCGTCTTCATCCAAAAGCCAGCCGAGGAAAACCAAGGCAGCTGTCTTGACCTCTGGAGTGTTTGAAGGCACTCGATCGAGGAAGAAGTCCTTGGAGGAAGCTGGGGGTAGCCAGACCCTTGTTGAGCCTCCTTCCGAAGACGAAGATGTCCAAAGCACAGCTGCGGCGGATCTTGATCATCAAGGCGAGATTACTCTCCCTGAAACCCCTCAAAATAAGGATGTCCTCCAGGACACTGCCGGGGGTAGTTCTGGAAACGAAGAGGTCCTTCAAGACGGAGCTGAGGGCAAGCAGACCCTTGCAGATGCACCTATTGAAGATGAACTCCAGAATGCGGCTGGGGGTGGCCAAACACCAGGAGAAGTAACTCCCCCGCATGAGAGTGAGGCCGAAAGCGAAGCCTCAACCCATCCATCCACTCCTGGCCGTGTCAGGACAGTGTACATGGCTGGGGATGATGTCGAGTCTGATGCACCGTCACAGGACATAGTACAGCACATAGACTCATTAGAGGGAGGTCTCAAAACCCTCTCTGCCTCTATGCAAGCACTGACTCAAGCAGTATTTGAGATGCGATCGGCCTTGATCAGGACACCTTCAACTGGTCCTGACCCAGGAGCTAATGGGGAGTCGAGTGTGCCCCTCCAACGGGCGCCCTCGGATACAGAAGCACCTCGGACCTCGGAGCCCTCAAACGCTCCAATCCAGATGGTACCTCCTTCCCCGACTCCTAGCTCTACGGAGGATGTGGTCGAAATGATCAAAGACCTGCGGGAGCGCTTCGAGTCCAAGAACAGGCAAGAGAAACGCCAGAAGATGGGTATTCCCCAGCCTTATCCCCTCGAGTGGAACAAGGTGGTTTATCCCCCAAAGTATAAACCACAAACACTCAGCCCATACGACGGGAAGGACTCTCCACGACGGTACCTGACGTACTTCCAGTCACAGACAGGGCATCTTCCGAAGGAGGACGCGCTCCTCACCAGTATCTTTGTCGGGGCCCTGAAAGGAGTGGCGTATGACTGGTACTGCAGCCTCCCCGACAATTCCATATCGTCCTTCGACGACCTGACGCGCCTCTTCCTCGACCGCTTCTACGACGGTGGAAAGGACATGACGATGGCGTCTCTCATAGAGATACGTCAGAAGGAGAAGGAAATGGTTCGGGCGTTCATCGAACGCTTCCGACAGGCTTGCTTCAGGCTACCTCCAGGCATGCCAGAACATGCGCTCCTCTCCGCTTGCAGCATGAACATGTTGCCTGCAGTAAAGCTCTGGCTCAACTCTACTCCCCCTCCTGACTGGAGCTCCCTGATCATCGAAGCTGAAGCTGCAGAAAAGAAGGCGGCCAATGCACGTCTTCTGGGTGTCAGCTTCCCCGCCTTTGACGATAAGGGGAAAAAGTTCGCAGCTAACAGCTCTGGACGAGAAGCAAAGGGGAAACAGGCATTGACTGTTAATGCCTCAAAAGGCGCATCTGCGCCTACTCAGAAGCCTCCACTGGCACCGAGACCCAAGGAGGTTTATTCATTCAATGATGACGACACCCTGTAACTTTTCGAGATACTGAAGCAGGGTGACAAGATCAAGCTACCGGACCCAAAGCGGCCCGATGAAGTTGGGAAAGTGGACAACCCAAGGTACTGCACTACCATCGGTTTATCGGCCACCCGACCAAGGACTGCTACGTCCTCAAGAATTACATCCAGCGCATGATCAATACGGATGTAATCTCCGTCGACTATGAAGAGAAGACGGTGTCGGCCAATATGGTTTCGCTTCAGTTTGGCACCTTGCCGCCAACTACCACACAAGATGGCGTCGTCCCCATCCCTAAGGCGACAATGGAGGTGGTAAACTTACCACCTACTCGTGACAATGTGAGTGGACTCACCCCGCTCACCACATCTCGAGGAGAGGTCCTCTGGGTTCACCCCGACCTCGTCTCTGAGGTGACTCAATCGGAGGTACGCCCTACCTCCAAATCAAAAGGCAGGAAGATCAAGTCTTGCCGCACAGTCTCTTCTTCAACAGAAGAGGTACTTCCAGTGTAAATACGTGCACAACAGAACTCCCAGTCCGGCGAAGCTGCCGCCGAGGTGGTGCCTCCTAGCACCATCCCTGAGGAGGGTCCATCTAAGCCCTCAGCAGCCAATAAGCAGAAGCAGGTGGAGGCCCGTTTTGACAGACCTCTACGGAAGGAGAATGCTTCGGGGCTGTCCAAGCCTCACAACTTTGACATTCTGGCACAATTAGCCAGTACACCTGCGCGCCTGTCTTTGTTCGAGCTCCTGCGTCTTTCTAAAGATTCCCGAGAAGCTCTCTACGAAGCTCTGAAGGACGCTGAATCCTTTCTCAGTCAGGTCAAGCAGCCTGAAGACCTCCCAACTACTTGTGCGCACTGTCATTGTGCGGATGAAGTTATCCCAAACATAACTTTTACCCAACAAGACATGCTGCTCAAGCATCACCGACATAACCGACCGCTGTATTATACAGGGTATATTGGCTCGGTCAAGGTGAGCTGGATTCAGATCGATCCTGGGTCTTCCCTAAGCATCATTCCGAAGGCGCTGCTATCAAAGCTGGGGATCCCGATGTACCGGCTGGCGCCCTCCAATACAACCATCAGTGGCTTCAATGCTAGCAAGAGCGAGCCATTGGGCAAGATCCGACTGAAGTGTCACATTGGCAGCCTCAAAACTGAGGTGACTTGTTATGTAGTAGATGCCGAGGTCAACTACAACATCCTGCTCGGTCGACCATGGCTGCATGAGTACATGGTGGTGCCCTCCATGCTCCACCAGTGCATGAAGTATGTATCCACCAATGGCGTCGTCCGGACGGAGTTTGCAGACATCGATCCTTTCAAAGGGATTGAAGCCTACTTCACCGATTCTGACTTGTACAAGCCCATTGACGAGGAGGAAGCGAACGACACTGATGATGAGGCAGAGACGGCAACAGAGCCGGACATGGAGCCTGAGACGACTCCCGACGCCCCCTTGAAAATTCGACTGAAGGGGAAACCACCCCAGAAGCGCCTCCAATGAGCATCAAGCTATCAGGGAAAGCGCCGGCTCGCGAAGCACCCCTGAAGATACGCCTCAAGGGAAAGCCACCTCAAACATCGGCTCCCCTGGTGGCAAAATTACAAGGGCAGGCACCACTCACCGGAGGCGCAACCGAGGCGCCTCTCAAGGTGCGTCTCAAGGGCAAGCCGCCGCAGTCATCCAAGGTGTCAGAGAAGGCTCGTATAACCCTCTCAGACCCCAAAGCTGTATTGGACTCTCCTAGTCCGCCCCCAGTTCTTACAGACGAGGAGCTTGGTGATTATATCTCGGCTGACGTAGAGGCACCCTCCTTTGACAATGTAATCCCACGGGATAAGATCTCGTACTTTATCAATAATAGAGTGTCTTTTAATTATTCTTGTCTTCCACACTGGAATGCCATGTATACATTAGACAACGCTCTACGGTCGTTGCAAACACAAGTAACGACCGTCTACCATAATCAAATAGTCCCGTCTCAAGGAGTCTTCATAGTCCCTCCACGGAGCCGAGACCAAGGCACCATCATCTCGAGCAAAATCGAGCGTCGTCGGAACCTCCCGTCAATCGAGTCCGAACCTGATACCGGCAGAGTACAAGTCTATCGGTACACGGATGCGGCTAAGCACATCATCCAAAAGATGGGCTACGACCTGAAAAGCAACAAAGGCTTAAACTACGGCAAGGGTCGGCATCTCCCTGTCCGGCTTTCGATACCCAATGGAAAGCCACAGGACTATTATAATCGGACTGGACGAGGGTTAGGCTATGTCACGCCGCCATCAACCCCAGAGAGTTCAGATGCAGAAGACATAGAACATTCCCATTCGTCCGAAGCATCGACTTGGGATTCCGATACCAGTATCGGATCTGTCTTCAGGAAAGTGCTGTCAGCTAACATGACGTCAGCACAACCTCAAAAAGGTGAAGGCGAAGACCAAGCGCCAGAACCCTTCGAAGAAGAACCCTGGGCCCAATGCCTAGGGGAACAATGGGAATCTCGTTTTGAGGTTCGTGAACCTCCCACCGAAGACGAAGTCGAGCAGATCGACCTCGGGAAGGAGTCTTCTTCCAAACCCATCTTCATCAGTAAAAGCCTGGAAGGAGAAGATCGAGAATCTTTAATCCAACTGGCTAAAGAGTATATCGACGTCTTCGCCTGGATCTATGAAGACATGCCGGGACTCGATCCACAGATCGCAATGCATAGGTTGAACATCTTACCTGAGGCCAAACCTATCAAACAACAGCAGCGACGCTTCCGTCCGGACATCATGAATGCCATCGATCAGAAGGTTGACAAACTCTTGACTAGCGGCTTCATCCGTGAGGAACAACACCCGGATTGGGTAGCCAACATCGTTCCCGTCACCAAGAAGAACGGGAAGATACGAGTCTGTATCGACTTCAGGGATCTCAACTCTGCTTGCCCGAAGGACGAATTCCCGCTTCCAATCACTGATGTGATGATCGACAACACATGTGGCTTTGAGCGCATGTCCTTCATGGACGGGTATTCAGGCTACAATCAAATCAAGATGTTCCCCGATGACGCAAAACACATGTCATTCAGGACTCCAAAGGGTGTTTTCTGCTACACAGTAATGCCCTTCGGCTTGAAGAACGCCGGTGCGACATACCAGCGAGCTATGAGCACCATCTTCCGTCAACATCTTCGCAAGACAGTCGAATGCTATGTTGACGACATCGCAGTTAAGAGCCGCCTCAAAAGAAATCACCTACAGGACCTGAAGACGGTCTTCGATCTCATGCGGGCGCATCAACTCAAAATGAACCCCGCTAAATCCTTTCTGGGGGTTTCTAGCGGCAAATTCTTGGACTTCGTCATCACAGCGAAAGGCATTCATGTTGATCCTGAGAAGACCAAAGCCATCCTCAACATGGACCCTCCGAAGAACCTTCGAGAACTTCGAGGCCTACAGGGACGTCTGGCATATATCCGGAGGTTCATAGCAAACCTTTCCGGTAAGTGTCAACCCTTCACTCAGCTCATGAAGAAGGGAGTCTCTTATGTCTGGGCAGAGGAGTGCCAGAAGGCTTTCGACGACATCAAAGCCTACTTGACGAGCCCACCAGTCCTGGTAGCGCCAGTCACCGGTAAACCATTTCTCCTCTACGTCCGTGCTATGGATCATTCTCTTGGCGCTCTGCTGGCTCAAAAAAGCGATACCGGCTACGAGCAAGCAACCTACTACCTCAGTCGAACACTCATCGGGGCCGAACACCGGTACAACCCCGTCGAAAATGAGTGCTTGGCTTTGGTGTTTGCCATCCAGAAGACTCGTCATTATGTCTCGGGTCAGACAATTCATGTCATTTTCCGAGTCAATCCGCTCAGAGTCCTCATGACAAAGCCAGGATCATTGAACTCCCGGCTGGCTACATGGGCGATCTTGCTAACACCGTACAACATGGTGTTTGTGCCCCAAAAAGCTGTTAAGGGTCAAGCTCTGGCCGACTTTTTAGCTGCACACCCCATCCCAGAATCCTTAAAACTCTATGAAGATATCCCGGATGAGGTCCAAGAATCCAACGTCACCGAAGGAAGCTCCGTTTGGCGGATGTTCTTCGACGGCGCTTCGAGAACAGGCCCCAAAGGCCAAATCATCGCAGGAGTGGGGGTAGTCTTAGTCTCCCCCGATCAGCTGGTCATCCAACGTGCGTACTCTCTTTCGAAACCGTGCTCCAACAACGTTGCCGAGTACAACGCACTCGTCATGGGACTCCAGCTCGCACAACAGCTGGGGGTCGACCATCTGGAAGCTTACGGCGACTCAAAACTTGTCGTAAACCAAGTTCGGGGACAATACGAAGTTCGCCATGAAGATTTAATCCCTTATCATGAAGTTGCGTTGAACATCATTTCAATCTTCACCGGGTTCTTCATTGAACATGTCCCCCGTTTACAAAACTTGGAGGCCGATGCTCTGGCCGGCCTCGCAGCCTCATTAGCAGCATCCTTTGGGACTCAACACTATATCACGGTAACAGGACGAGATCTGATTTGTCCCAGAAATAACCTGTGCTTGCAAATGGCTCACGCCATGTCAACAAACACTGGTGTTAATGTCCGAGACTGGAGGTTCCCGTTCATCGACTTCGCTGTCTACGGAATCCTTCCAGAGGACCCGAAAGAAGCCGTCTCAGTCAGGAGACGCTCTCTTCGATTCTACTACGATACGGCTACCAAAACGTTGTATCGACGCTCCTTCGATGGGCTCCTCCTTCGATGCCTGTCCAACGAAGAAGCAGCCGATGCTCTTCAAGAAGCTCATGACGGAACTTGTGGAGCTCATCAACCCGGTCCTAAGTTGCAAGATCGACTGCGACGTATGGGCTACTACTGGCCAACCATGGTTGCCGATGCTGTCGAATATGCCAAGAAGTGCCACGCGTGCCAACTTCATGCAGACTTCATACATACACCATCGGAGCCGCTACATCCTACAGTCGCCTCCTGGCCCTTCGAAGCCTGGGGCATAGACATCGTAGGGCCAATCACCCCTCCTTCATCGAGAGGACACCGTTTCATCCTGGCCATCACCGACTACTTCTCCAAATGGGCGGAAGCAGTTCCACTAGCAGAAGTAAAAAGCTCCAGGGTGGTCAGCTTTATCAAACACCATATCATTTACCGTTTCGGGGTACCCCGGCGGATCATCCATGACAATGGTCCTCAGTTTATCAGCCACATTTTCAGCAGGTTCTGTGACAAGAATCGCATTCAGAACGTGGCCTCAACCGCCTACAATCCGGCAGCAAATGGATTAGCTGAGGCATTCAACAAAACTATCGTTAGGCTGCTCAAAAAGGTCGTGTCATCCAACAAACGCGACTGGGACAAAAAGCTTGGCGAATGCCTTTGGGCCTACCGCACAACGGTATGAACCCCAACAGGCAACACTCCATTCTTCCTGGTCTACGGGAGCGAAGCAGTACTGCCTCTCGAGATACAGATACCTTCGCTCCGTGTAGCAATCACAAACGTACTCACAGAAGAGGACAATCAACGTCGTCGCCTGCGAGAACTGGAGGCACTTGACGAAAAGCGTCTCTTAGCTCAGCAACGTATCGAGCTCTACCAAGCCCGTATATCACAGGCTTTCAACAAAAAGGTCAAAAAGAGGACTTTCCAAGTTGGCGACCTGGTTTTAGCAGTCAGAAGACCAATGGTGTTGACCCACAAGACACCAGGAAAGTTCAAGCCCAAGTGGGAAGGACCTTTCATCATAGAGACGGTATACTCAAACGGTGCTTACCGCCTCGCCAAACCCAATGGGGACTTGTTCATGATGCCCATCAACGGCAAGTTCCTAAAGAAGTACTATTCTTGACATCCACCAGACATGTACTTCATCAAACAACCTCTTTCCACAAACTCATATGCCTCCGGGACCCAGCTGTTCCGTGGCATCTTCCAGTAGAAAGATAACCACGTCCATATTACCTCTGAGTTGTCTCTCTACACCCTACAAAGCAGAATCTTACACTTCGTAAGCCTACGCTACCCTTCATGTTTACCACGTCCACATTACCTCTGAGTAAACATCTTGTACAAACAACCCCTGTGTTATTGTACATTTATCGCAGAACTTCCACGTCCATATAACCTCTGAGTTGTTCGGCGTATCCCCCAAGATCATTCCTACCACGTCCATAATACCTCTGAGTAGGGAGATTCTATCATTTCGAACCCAGTGATTGCCATGTCCACATTACCTCTGAGCAAACATAATGGTTCCTTCAAACTTATTATCTGTACCTGAAAACCAATGTGCACAAAAGATAATAGGTCCACACAAATCATCAAGTTCATAACAACAAAAGATGAACACATCACAAAAAAAAAGTTGTAGACTTCTTTATTCTTCTGAAAAAAAAGTACAAGAAACTACATCATTCCCCCCAGTAAGGGTTGCAAAAGAACACAAAAGAAAAAGAAAAAAAGCTATGGTCCCTGAATCTCCCCAGGATGGGCTGAGAGCTCCTTGACTCGAAGCTTTAAGTCGACTGCGCGGGCCTCCACCGTCGCCAGGACTAGTCGCTCTGCTTCTCGGTGCATCAATTCAATGGCCCCGGCGGAAGTATCACTTGCATGCTTCTCATCAAGCTGTTGTCGTTGCTGCGCCAAGGCAAGAGTTCGCTGAGTAAAAGCCGCTTCATCCTTCTTGAATGCCGCATGTTCAGCCTGGACACGCTCGACCTCTAACTGGAGTCGGGCCCATTGGACTTCAAGGCGGCGCATCTGGGTGTCGATATCCGCGATATTAGCTTCCAATGCAGCTCGAGTTTCCACCGTCGTCTTCATGGACTGAGACAACTGCTCTACCGCAGCCTCAGTCTCAGCCACCTCGCGCTCCCAAACGCCCACGGTGGCCTGGTATGAAGACTCGATCTCAGCGATCAGCTTCCCCTTCTCCGCCTCTATCAGGATAGAAAGGTCGTTTCGCTGGATGCGTCGAAGTTCCGCGAGCCGCTCATCCATCTCAATCACCGAAGCCTCCAGAATTTTGGCCATATGGTCGTGGCCTTGGTGAATACGAATCAGCTCGATGCAGGGCATTGCCAGAGCTTTTGCCGTCATAAAACTCCCATTGGCATTCATCACAGCAGATACACCCTTCTGTAGTATTTTATATACCCCCTCGACGAGGAATTTCACATACTCGTCTGCATCCGCCAGGACCTGCGGCGTCATCGCGGGAGTTGGAGGAGCTACTACAGTTTGCGGACCGGAAAAAGATCCGCCAACTTCAACCAGCGAGGCTTGAACCTCGGCATCAATGGGCTCTTCATCAACAGGGGCTGGACTTCCAGCCCGAGGAGCCGAAGGAGCTGGCACAGGCGTCGAGATGGTCCCCCAAGTAGAAGGAGCTACAGAGGGTTCTACACCCTTACCCTTCTCAAGCCCGGAGGAACCACCGATGTCAGCGACCACCTTTTCTACCCCCAACATCCTATCAACAGTTGGTACCTCCCTTGGTAGAATAGGGAGATTATCACTTGTCTCTTGACTCGTCGCAGCAGTTTTGACTGGCAGACAGGTCTCATCATCGAGTCCCTCAACAGGGACAGAATCTGTCGCTACCTCCTGAGTGGTAGCCGCCGCAACTTCTACGGTTGAAGCCGGGGTAGGACTCGGCAATGATGCAACCGACCTCCCCTCATCATGATAGAGAGGGGATTCAACCCTCTCTTCTATCTCAACCATATCTACTGTCCCCGCAGCAGATTTTTGCAAGACCGGAGGAACGTCATCGGAAGGCGACGAACTCCAGTCCACTTCATCATCAGGATACCTCGAGTCCGCAGGACCCTCAGCATCCAAGGCCTCCAAGGCAGACGGTGCTCTCCCAGAAGTTGTTGCGACCTCGAAATCGGAAGATATCAAAACCTCCACAGGAATATCTTCGGGACCTTCCTCCACGGGAGACATTAGCATCGGAGGAATGCGCTCATCAGAAGAGCCTGCCACCTCCTTCGGTTTACTAGCGCCCAATTTTGAAATACGGGACTTCTTCTTCAATCCCTACAAGAAGAAGAGCATAAGTCGCCACAATGACAAAAAATTGGAATTATGAAATATTCCTTACTTCAACAGGGATTGATCCTGCTGGCATTATAGGTGGCACTTCCGTAACCTTCGAGGTCGGCGCCCGTCTCGACCTTTTCTGTACAGAAGAACCAGCTTCTGTGTCAGCACGCCTTTTCCCGACAGATGGGTCTCCTACTGGTACTGCAGCAACAGCCCGATACCCCGCCAACTCTGGTGGACGATATGATCGGGCTGCCATCAACATATTCGCTATCGCCTCCAGCTGGGTTCCAATAATGAAACTAGTCTCCCTGTCATAACCAGGAGACATAGCAGTCATAGTGCAATATAGCTTGGCGGCCGGATATAGGATCGGCGACCGAGGATTGCGAACTGGCGTGGTGAACTTAACGCTAGTGCATCCAGCGTTATAATATTGCCAGCCCCGGGCTCCATCCAGCAAACTCCCGATGAAGCCTAAACTACTACTGGGATTCCGCAACATTAATTGGGTATAGCCAAACTGACGAGCAAATCGGCTTGGTAGATAAGGCTCCAGATAACACCTATTCTGGTTGCGGTAGACCAGGTGAGAAGGCCGGATACTCTGCAACCAACGAAAACTCCATTTCGGCAGAGTGACCGCATCTTCGCCAGAGTCAACTAAATCTTGGTCGACCTCGAAATCTTTGAAGATCGGGCCAACCTTGACAATCTCCCACCCCTGAAGGTAGGACAAGACTCTCCTGCAAACGGGGACGCCAGTGTAAGACCACTTCCTCTTATAGAAGTGGCGAATGAAGGCATCTCCTTCGACATGGTCCTCCTCCGGACCGGGACTCATCACGTTCGGATGATGCAAGATCAGCCAACCTATAAGATAATGGAAGGGCAGCTCGGCCCGGGGAAAGTTATCATTATTACCTCTCTCGTGGATCACATCATCGGCAAAGGACCTCAAACCGCACAACAGGTTGCACACCATCGCGGGGAGGAGAGCCAATGGTCGGCCACAGGCCAACTTCACCGCAGGCAAAATGAGATTCCGATGTTCCCTCTCGACGGCACCGGATCCACCTGCAAATACGCAATCCCGGAGCCATATCATCAAGTAGGACGTCAACACCGCCTTGGATGACATCCGGTGCCCGCAGTGCCAGAAACAGCTGTACGTAGCCTTGCCGCCCTCACATCCAGCCGGCTTATTTTAGAACTCACTTCCGCGGGCTTCAATCCCTGCGGAGTCGCAAACCGAATCCTCGAAGGATCCGTCAAATCCTGCCTGAAGACGTAGTCCCTCCAAGCAGTCACATGAGGCTGGGTCTTGCCCTTGTCCCTCCGGTACATCAGATAATGATGGCTTGTCACCCTCTTTGAAAACAGCCATCATCTCCGGGGTCCTTATCCTCCAGAACTTGGATCTCTTCATTTGATGGAAAATATTTCTCGTACGGTTCCGAGCCCCAAGGAAGCTTGGACACTTCGTACATCTCGTGAAGGGCCAATCCCAACTCCCCCACCGGGGTAAAGAAGCTACCAGTCTGGGCATTGAAAAGCTCCAAGAGCGCAAGGAACATAGGCTTATTGAGGTCCACGCCTGCTTGCGTGGCCCGAATGGCGGCTGTCAGCCCAATCTCTTTAAGCTCAACCTCGAACCTTGAAAGCACCCAAGTGGTCAACTCGTCCCACTTCGGGATGTAGTGACACCAGTCTTTGACTCTGAAGCTACCTGTCGGATACATCACCTTTGACGTCAACATCCGATTTGCAAAGATCGGGGCACTGAAGGGAAACGTGTCGTTTGGGACCTCACTATAGATGCTCCCAGGATGCAAGGCTCGGTAACTGAAAGAAGAATCGGCTCGTGAAGCGGTCAAAGTATCTCGCTGGTTTGAGGAGGCGTCAATTGAGAGGGTACCTCCCAAGGCCCCTCCTTGAGAGGGAGTAAGTTCCCAACCCATCCTTCTCTTCGAAGCTAGACGATAAAAAGCCGTCAGCGGCAACTGGCGGTCAACCAGCCGCATGTACAAAACCATGCTTTTGGCAAAAAAGAACCAGTCTTCTCTAATCCTCAGTATCTTCGCTTCGAAAGAGACTAGTCGGTCGCCAAACAGAAAGGCAGGTTTTAAGAAAGTTACACTTTCGGATTCAGCAGACTTCAGTTTACCACTTTCCATCATACTCTGGAGGAAAAGAGGCAACTGGGTCTGGATTTGTAGCATTCTCTCACGAGGTTGGTCCTGTAAGATAGCATCCTTCGCAGGATTGATCACCGCCTCATCAAATCAACTCCCATCTGACAAAGAGAAGCGTCCAGAAGGACCTCATTCAACAAAGGGATCGTCATCGACACTGATACAACAAAGATGGAAGTCAGGCAAAAAGAAAATGTCAAATAGCTTCAGCGCATCATCGGGGCGTAAGCCCATGCGCGCTAGCATCAGAGCTTCGGCGCATCATCAGGGCGTAAGCCCATGCGCGTCAACTTGCTTCGGCGCATCATCAGGGCGTAAGCCCATACGCGTCAGCATTGGAGCTTCGGCGCATTCAGAGCGTGAGCTCATGCGCGTCAGCGAAGGCTTCGGCGCATCATCAGGGTACGAAACCCATGCGCGTCAGCCATTAAACCTCGGTGCATGATAAAGGTGTAAACCTATGCACGTCGGCGGGGTAGAACCTCGGCGTATCATCAGGACAAAAGTCCATACGCGTTGGCAAATCTGAGTTAGGGCACAGTCTGGCCCAAAAGCTTATGTGAAGGAGATGAACCCACCCGTCACCTCAGGACGAACGTCGACCGGAGTTGCAGGGGTGATAGGTGCATCCTCACCAACGAACTCCTTCGCTTTCTCCTTCCCCTTGCCGGCACCACCGCGAGGAGTCTTGGGAGCCATTCTCTTAAAGAAGAAAAAGTTAAGGTTTTGAAGAAAAAACTCTAAAGAAAGCAAAGGCACAGAGCAGATGAATTCTCTCTCTCTCCAACCCTTACCTATTTATAGGGCTTGGTCGCACGCGTGAACCGATGACGTGTAATCTCAGCCGTCGCTTCGGGTTCCGTGAGGAGATAACAACAAATACAACCAAAAGATCATCATTAATCTTTTGGGTTACCAAGGCGTCATCATCATCAACTGAAAGGAGCATGCGCCCGAACAAGCATGCGCCCAAAAATCATACGTCCTGACCTCCATGCTTCTTATTCAAAGTATTCCAAAACTCATTCAAAAGTTTTGAAAACTCTGAAGGGGGTCTTGTAGAAGCATGGAATTTCACAACCAGAAAGCCCATGCGCCAGGCATTATATGCGCCAGAACTCAGACAGCTAATCGAATAAGCCATAGACATTCGAAGAAGGACTTTTTATTTTATATATATAAAAGTCTATTACATGTCTAGAAAAGATGGTACAAAGGAGAATTTCTACAAAGGAAGGATCCTAGATCTACATCCAGCAACCACCATGCGCCTTCCAGATAGGCGCAGCAACCACCATGCGCCTTCCGATAGGCGCAGCAGTCACCATGCGCTGTCAGCCAGGCGCAGCAGATGTCATGCGCCTCCAGCCAGGCGCATCCTACCATCTCTTCAGCAGCTCAGTTATGTGCATCCAGCTCAGTTATGTGCATCCCTTCAGCAGCTCAGTTCTGTGCAACTCTTCCAACCAGGCTCACCTGGCCGAGCAGAGCCCAGTTATGTGCCGCTCTTCCAGCCAGGCTCGCCTGATAAATGCTTCGCCAAGCAAAGCATTTAACCCTCTGGCTGGAACCAAGGGAGAGAAGAGCACCGCAAATGCTGTGGCCAGGGGAGGCTTCGAAAGAGCCTCCAAAGACCAAGGAAGACCGTGATCGAAATCATGGCACAAGGAGCTTTCAACACAATCAAAGTGGGCGGCACCCACTTTGAAGGAAGAGAGAGCCTAGCACCGCCATTCCGATCTACGGCTCTTCCCGAATAACGGAGACGAGGCCCGATCTTTGGATGCAATAGGCACCTTCCACCTGCCTCAGAAGCCCTCGACTCCGTCTTTTGGATGTAACAGTCACCTTCAAGAGCATCGAAGACAACACGACGTCTCATCTTCACCCTCGGGAGCACTTCGTCAACAGAATGCACCCACATATCCAAGTTCATGTTGGAAGTACGTGAGGGAATGAGGAGCAAACCTTCTTTCCATGCCACTATTTATAGGCCGGGCAATCAAGCCCACGCGCCAAGTGGATGACTCTTCGAATTCTGTGCAATGAATTTGTATTAAATGGATGAACCGAACGCCTCGAATTCAGCCAAACGGCTATTTATAGCACTCGAGGAGCGAGACAGCCGCGTCATTAAAGGACATGTCGGATGCGCCAGCCAAACAGCGTATCACACGGACGCACCCTCCTGCATCAGGCGCATCGCACAGACGCGCCCTACAGTACCCGGCGCATCACAGAGGATGCGCCCTCACATCTCCATGCCAAGTGGAACACCAACCAATGTGCCCATTCAGCTGTCCATCGAACGTCACAAACATTAAATGCTGAACTGACACCAGAGTTGGCAGTACGCTTCCCAAAGTCTGAACAGTTTACAGCTTTTTCAGAGAACGAAGCGTCGGCAACGTCAGCATCATCATGACTCTATCCCGACGGCTACTGCCACGTGGCCACCCGCATGTGCCTCTACGGCCATACGTCCAAATCTGCATGCGCCTCTACGGCCATACGTCCAAACCAGCATGCACCTCAAAAGCCATGCGCCTCAGACCCTTCACTGATCCCTAAGACAAAAGAAGAGTCTCTAGTTGAAGCTTTGCATGCGCTTCAAAAGCCATGCGCCCCAGACTGATCTCTGATCCCGAAAGACAGAAGGAAGGTCACCTGCATGTGCCTCAAAAGCCATGCGCCCTAAATGGTTTATAACTCCTAAAGGTTATGAGCCGCAGTCTCCTCCTGCGCCCAGATCCAAGGCGCAGCTCACCAGATCACTGCCCCCCCAAAATCCGAGATCTTCGAGCCATGGGTCGATGACACGTGTCCTTTGACTCAACTCGTCCAAGATTTCAGCAACAGAAAGATCTTCTCCTCTGCTACGTGCCGGCTCACAACAGCAGTATGAAGAGTTCAACCTCCCAATCAGGGCGCATCATCCGTGCGCCCCCATCAGCAACTTCCACGTGACGTCCCCACACACCGGCGCATCCTACATGCGCGCATGAGCAGCCAGCCTGCAAAACTATAAATAGAGGGATCATTTCCTTCTCACCCACGGACAACAGACAGAATCCACAACGAACATAGGAGGAATCACCAGGGAGGCAGATACAGACACTCAACGTCTTCCTCCTCTCAGCAAGCTCCAGCACCCAGAGCAATCCACACCTTCAGAGAACCGATAACCGTCGTCAGCCGGTCAACGGAGTCAACGCATTACCA
This sequence comes from Iris pallida, assembly GCA_029216955.1. Lineage (NCBI taxonomy): Eukaryota > Viridiplantae > Streptophyta > Magnoliopsida > Asparagales > Iridaceae > Iris > Iris pallida. Next base: position 13,664 of record JANAVB010011873.1, on the reverse strand, counting down.
CTCGCTCTATTGGCACTAAGGACCCAGCTTAAACAAAAGTGTACTCCTAGGACTACATCTAAGTCCTACATTTGTAATACTGTTCTGTTTGTACTAAAGTTTTCAATCAAACGATTTTAATGGCAAACAATAGGCAACCTCAAACCGAGGTGACTTGTTATGTGGTGGATGCCGAGGTCAACTACAACATCTTGCTTAGTCGACCATGGCTACATGAGTACATGGTGGTGCCTTCCACGCTCCACCAATGCATGAAATATGTATCCACCAACGGCGTCATCTGGACGGAGTTCGCAGACATAGATCCTTTCAAAGGGATTGAAGCTTACTTCACCGATTCCGACTTGTACAAGCCACTTGACGAGGAGGAGTGCTATCAGCTAACATGACGTCAGCACAACCTCAAAAAGGTGAAGGCGAAGACCAAACGCCGGAATCCTTCGAAGAAGAACCCTGGGCTCAACGCCTAGGAGAGCAATGGGAGTCTCGTTTTGAGTTACGTGAACCTCCCACCGAAGACGAAGTCGAGCAGATCGACCTTGGGGACGGATCTTCTTCCAAACCCATCTTCGTCAGCAAAAGCCTAGAAGGAGAAGACCGAGAGTCTTTAATCCAGCTGGCTAAAGAGTATATCGACGTCTTTGCCTGGAGCTACGAGGACATGCCAGGACTCGATCCACAGATCGTAATGCATAGGTTGAACATCTTACCTGATGCTAAACCTATCAAACAACAACAGCAACATTTCCGGCCGGACATCATGAATGCCATCGATCAGGAGGTGGACAAACTCTTGACTAGCGGCTTCATCCGTGAGGAACAGCACCCAGATTGGGTAGCCAACGTCGTGCCTGTCACCAAGAAGAATGGAAAGATACGAGTCTGTATCGACTTCAGAGACCTCAACTCTGCTTGTCCGAAGGACGAATTCCCGCTTCCGATCACCGATGTAATGATCGACAACACATGTGGCTTCGAACGCATGTCCTTCATGGACGGGTATTCAGGCTACAATCAAATCAAGATGTTCCCCGACGACGCAAAACATACGTCATTTAGGACTCCAAAGGGCGTTTTCTGCTACACAGTGATGCCCTTCGGCTTGAAGAACGCCGGTGCGACATACCAACGAGCTATGAGCACCATCTTCCGTCAACATCTTCGCAAGACAGTCGAATGCTACGTTGACGACATCGCGGTCAAGAGCCGCCTCAAAGGAGATCACTTACAGGACCTGAAGACAGTCTTTGATCTCATGCGGGCACATCAACTCAAGATGAACCCTGCTAAATCCTTCCTGGGGGTTTCTAGCGGCAAATTCTTAGGCTTTGTCATCACGGCGAAAGGCATTCATGTTGATCCCGAGAAGACCAAAGCCATCCTCAACATGGACCCTCCGAAGAATCTTCGAGAACTTCGGGGCTTACAGGGACGTCTAGAATACATCCGGAGGTTCATAGCAAACCTCTCCGGTAAATGTCAACCCTTTACTCAGCTCATGAAAAAGGGAGTCTCTTATGTCTGGACAGAGGAGTGCCAAAAGGCTTTCGACGACATCAAAACCTACTTGACGAGCCCACCAGTCCTGGTAGCACCAGTCGCCGGTAAACTATTTCTCCTCTACGTCCGTGCCATGGATCATTCTCTTGGTGCTCTGCTGGCTCAAAACAGCGATACAGGCTATGAGCAAGCAATCTACTACCTCAGTCGAACGCTCATCGGGGCCGAACACCGGTACAACCCCGTCGAGAAGGAGTGCTTGGCTTTGGTATTTGCCATCCAGAAGACTCGTCATTATGTCTCGGGCCAGACAATTCATGTCATTTCTCGAGTCAATCCGCTCAGAGTCCTCATGACGAAGCCAGGATCATTGAACTCCCGGCTAGCCACATGGGCGATCTTGCTAACACCGTATAATATGGTGTTTGTCCCATAAAAAGCTGTTAAAGGTCAAGCTCTGGCTGACTTTTTAGCCGCATACCCCATCCCAGAATCCTCAAAGCTCTATGAAGATATCCCGGATGAGGTCCAAGAATCCAACGTCACCGAAGGAAGCTCCGTTTGGTGGATGTTCTTCGATGGCGCTTCAAGAACAGGCCCCAAAGGCCAAATCATCGCTGGAGTGGGGGTAGTCTTAGTCTCCCCCGATCAGTTGGTCATCCAGCGTGCTTACTCCCTTTCGAAGCCGTGCTCCAACAATGTTGCCGAGTACAACACACTCATCATGGGACTCCAGCTCGCTCAACAGCTGGGGGTGGACCATCTGGAAGCCTACGGTGACTCAAAACTTGTCGTAAACCAAATTCGGGGGCAGTACTAGGTTCGCCATGAAGATTTGATCCCTTACCATGAAGTTGCGTTGAACATCATTTCAACCTTCACCGGGTTCTTCATCGAACACGTACCTCGTCAAAAGAACTTGGAGGCTGACGCTCTGGCTGGCCTCGCAGCCTCATTGGCAGCGCCCTTTGGGACTCAACACTATGTCACGGTAACAGACCGAGACTTGATTTGTCCTAGAAATAACCTGTGCTTGCGAGTGGCTCACGCCATGCCAACGAACACTGGTGTTAATGTTCGAGACTGGAGGTTCCCGTTCATCGACTTTGCTGTCTACGGAATCCTTCCAGAGGACCCGAAGGAAGCTGTCTCAGTCAGAAGATGCTCTCTTCGATTCTACTACGATACAGCTACCAAAACGCTGTACCGACGCTCCTTCGATGGGCTCCTCCTTCGATGCCTGTCCAACGAAGAAGTAGCCGAAGCTCTTCAAGAAGCTCATGACGGAACTTACGGAGCTCATCAACCCGGTCCTAAGTTGCAGGATCGACTGCGGCGTATGGGCTATTACTGGCCAACCATGGCCGCCGATGCTGTTGAATATGCTAAGAAGTGTCACGCGTGCCAACTTCATGCAGACTTCATACATACACCGTCTGAACCGCTACATCCTACAGTCGCCTCCTGGCCCTTCGAAGCCTGGGGTATGGATATTGTGGGACCAATCACCCCTCCTTCATCAAGAGGACACCGCTTCATCCTGGCCATCACCGATTACTTCTCCAAATGGACAGAAGCAGTCCCACTCGCGGAAGTAAAGAGCTCCAGGGTGGTCAGCTTTATCAAACACCATGTCATTTACCGTTTCGGAGTACCCCGGCGGATCATTCATGATAACGGTCCTCAGTTTATCAGCTATATTTTTAGCAGGTTCTGTGACAAGAATCGCATTCAAAATGTGGCATCCACCGCCTATAATCCGGCAGCAAACGGGTTAGTAGAGGCGTTCAACAAAACCATCGTCAGGTTGCTCAAAAAGGTCGTGTCATCCAACAAACGCGACTGGGATGAAAAGCTTGGCGAATGCCTTTGGGCCTACCGCACAACGGTACGGACCCCAACAGGCAACACACCATTCTCTCTGGTCTACGGGAGCGAAGCGGTACTGCCTCTCGAGATCCAGACACCCTCACTCCGCGTAGCAATAACAAACAAACTCACAGAGGAGGAAAATCAACGTCGTCGTCTGCGGGAACTGGAGGCACTCGATGAGAAGCGTCTTCTGGCTCAACAACGCATCAAACTCTACCAAGCCCGTATATCACTGGCTTTCAACAAGAAGGTCAAACAGAGGACTTTCCAAGTTGGCGACCTGGTTTTAGGAGTCAGAAGGCCAATGGTGTTAACTCACAAGACACCAGAAAAGTTCGAGCCCAAGTGGGAAGGACCTTTCATCATAGAAACAGTATACTCAAACGGTGCTTACCGTCTCGCCAAACCCAATGGGGACTTGTTTATGATGCCCATCAACGGCAAGTTCTTAAAGAAGTACTATTCTTGACATCCTTCAGGCATGTACTTCCCCAAAAGGGGACCTGTGGGCCCAATCATCAGGGCTCACACACAATCTCCTTCCACAAACTCATCCGCTTCTGGAACCCAGCTGTTCCGTGGCTTCCTTCAGTAGAAAGACAACCACGTCTACATCACCTCTGAGTTATTCCTCTACACCCTACAAAGCGGAATCTTACGCTACGTAAGCCGACGCTACCCTTCATGTTTACCACGTCCACATTACCTCTGAGTAAACATCTCATACAAACAACCCCTGCGTTGTCGTACATTGATCGCAGAACTTCCACGTCCACATCACCTCTGAGTTGTTCAGCGTATCCCTCAGGATCATTCCTACCACGTCCATCACACCTCTGAGTAGGATAATTCTACCATTTGAACCCTAATGATTGCCACGTCCACATTACCTCTGAGCAAATATGTTGGTTCCTTCAAACTTATTATCTGTGCCTAAAAACCAAGGTGCGCAAAAGATAATAGGTCCACACAAATCATCAAGTTCATAATAACAAAAATGAACACATCACAAAAAGTTGCGTACTTCTTTATTTTTTGAAAAGAGAGAGTACAAAAACTACACTATCCCCCTGCAAAGGATTGCAAAAGAACATAAAAAAAGGGAAAAGCTACAGTCCCTGAACCTCCCCAGGGTGGGCTGAGAGCTCCCTGACTCGAAGTCTTAAGTCGGCTGTACGGGCCTCCACAGTCGCCAGGACTCGTCGCTCAGCTTCTTGACGCATCAATTCAACAGCCCCAGCGGAAGTATCGCTCTCATGCTTCTCATCAAGCTGTTGTCGCTGCTGCGCCAAGGCAAGAGTCCGCTGAGTAAAAGTCGCTTCTTCCTTCTTCAATGCTGCGTGTTCAGCCCGGACACGCTTGGCATCTAACTGGAGTCGGGCCCGTTGGTCCTCAAGGCGGCGCATCTGGGTGTCGATTTCCGCGATGTTAGCATCCAATGCAGCTCGAGTTTCCACCGTCGTTGTCATACCCCAGTTCCAAATAATCAGATCGGGAACACGTGGCAAGCCAGCTGTACGATCAGACATAGTTAACCCAATTTAATGGACTATGACTAGTCGTAGTACGCTGAAGTAAAACTAATAATAATAACAACACAGGCAGGTAATATCTAGTCTCATCCATGAAACAAATAATAGACAACTGCAAAGAGAGTCTCCAGAGTCACAATAAATGTCAAAAGAAAGACCAAACACTGCACAGTACATCTGGAATGAAATGAAATAGAATGTAGAAAATAACTGAATACAGGAAATGAACCCACATCAGAAGATAAAGCTAGCCTCCAAAGGATCAAGGTTGTGGCTCCACCTCAAGGTCGTCATCTAATCCAGCTACTCCGTAATCAGTCGGGTAGGAATCCTCGTCAAGCTCTGGAAAAATACCAGGTCCTCAGAGGGACATAACAAATACACAGAAAAAATGACATGCAAGATAATACTGAGCAGTAAAGTAAAAGTAACTAAATAAATATGTTACTAAGTAATTCCTTAACCAAACAAGGACAGAAAATACGTAGTACACAATTTAAGGTGTTCTAACCATCTAAGTGTAAATGTATTTTGAGACATCTCTAGTGGCACATGAGAGGGGAAGAAGAAGAATAAACATCCACCAAGCGTTCTACGGTTTGAGAACGAGGGGCTACGAGCATCCAGCGTACATTAGAAACAGAATTCTCATACACCACTAGTAGACTCTCCCCACCCAATGAATACCTGTACCGTATACACGGTACAAATAATATGCAAGACGACAATATACATATAATAAACTAACCACTGCTACAACTCAAGATCACATGTTAATGGCCAATCAACACAAAATCTCTGCACTCAACTCACTCATTTGTGATGCGTGTCTGAGACGTGTCAAGTTATACTAACTATTCACAGGGTAGTCATAAATGGTGACGAGTGCACACAACTGTAATAACTGGTCAAATATAATACTGCATAGTAAAGTCAAGCAAGGTGTACTTGCCTGTGTCCAATAGCTGAAAATCCGAGTCTGGTATCGAGTCCAAGTTCCGAGAGAAATGAATAATCCTACAATACATTAACCCTAATTCATTACTATTACCCAAATTCACTATACATTTAATTGATAATTAATATCAAACCATTACTACTAACTAATCATTACTAATAAATATGAATAATATCATACAATAATAAGTATGAAGCACTTATTATTATACTTTATTTTCTGAAATTATTAATACAATTAATAATTTAATAATTATAAATTACTTATAACTAATTAGTTAAACAATTAGGAAAACATGCATTCACAAATTCCCATTAATGATAAATACTAGTTAATAAATAATGACAAGTCTAAATTTGGTAAAAAAAAACGTTGTTCCATGAAATTCTACTGTAAATAATATTTTTAATATTATTTACCTAATTTATAAGTAAATAAAACATTTAACTACTAATATATAAAAATCACTATTTTAGCTATTGCAATTAGAATTAAATGTTAAAAATTCACTAATAAATTGGGAAAAATCATAAATCACAGAAAATAACATTTCCAACAGTGACTTTACATTTATGAGCATTACCAATAATAATTTATATTTATTATAAATTAAAACTAGTATTGAACTAATTACATAATCAAATATATTTAACTCTGGTTTAATGCCAAATAAATACCGAACATAATTATTCTATTTTGAAAATTTTACAGTAAATAGTATAATTATTATCTATCAGTTTGTATAAAACTCATTAATTAATTCTTAATGAAATAATTAATAAAAATCCAAAATAGTGTAAATAAACAGTCATTTAGAATCAGTAATTCACAGTTTACAATATAAATAAAATATCTAAACTATTTATTAAATCTTGAAAATTTAACAGTAATTAGATTACATAATTACCTACAATTTATGTATATCATAACGAGTGATTCCTAATGGATTAAATTCTAAAAATCAAAAAACTGCATATATAATTCTGTGGAACTTTACAAAAAACTGCATTATTGACATCAGTTAAAATACTTAATAAATACGAATAATTTGTATAAAAATCTGATACAATTAATATAGAATCTATACTAATGTCTCTAATCAATAGGCTAATAATTTAGGTACAAATTACTATCAATTTATCCTTACTTAATTAATTACACAGCCATAATCACACCAAATAATTACTTCACATTCACGAATTAATATGGATAAAATCATAATAATTCACAACAATTTCTCTACAATTTATTTCTGATTCTACGCTAAATTAACAATCATTAAACATTAATAATACTAATTAAAATCATTATTTCTTCCTTACACAAATTATTAATCAATGACTATTTGCAGGAAAAGAGAATATAGAAATTAATGCTCTAGGTTTTGTAGGGGGATATCCTCGTGACAAAGCCACGTGGAGGCTCGAGATCGTACCTGCCGACTGCAGGGAGTCGGGGCTACGCTACGGAGGCGATGGCGCTGCCGGAGATGGCCTGAACGCCGAGGACGAGGTGATCTCCTCGCTGAATGCACGCCGGCCGGGATAGGAGGGAAGGGGAGTTCTCGGGTAGCCGGAAAAATGGAGGGGGAAGAAGTTGTGGTGTGGCCGAAAAAATGGAAGGGAAGGAGAGGTTATCATTCGGTTTCATGAGATCCACACTTTGTGGTAACCGAAAATCAATGGGTAGGGAATGGGTTAAGGGTTGGTTAAGTAAATCAAGCATTTATATAAACATGTGAATTTATTTCTTAATTAAAATAGAGACTAAAAATAGATTAGGGTTAGGACTAAACTTGGGTTAAAGGTTAAGTTATCTAGAGTTTTAATTAGGTTTACACATTACCACACATCCACAGTTGAATATAGCCACATATTATATACATATATTTATATATATGTTACTATATATCATCAACATTAATTAATTACTAGTTAAAATAACAATTTAATAAAATAAATAATAAATAAAAAAAACAAAAATTTAATTTGAGGGGTTTACAGTCGTCTTCATGGACTGAGACAACTGCTCTACCGCAGCCTCAGTCACAGCCACCTCGCGCTCCCAAATGCCCACAGTGGCCTGGTATGAAGACTCGATCTCGGCAATCAGCTTCCCCTTCTCCGTATCTATCAGGACGGAGAGGTCGTTTCGCTGGATGCGCTGAAGTTCCGCGAGCCGCTCGTCCAGCTCGATCACCGAAGCCTCCAGAATTTCGGCCATATGGTCGTGGCCTTGGTGAATGCGGATCAGCTCGATACAGGGCATTGCCAGAGCTCTTGCCGTCGCAAAGCTCCCGTTGGCATCCATCACAGCAGATACACCCTTCTGCAGCATTTTGTACACCCCCTCGACGAGGAATTTCACATATTCGTCTGCATCCGCCAGGACCTGCGCGTCATAGCAGGAGTTGGAGGAGCTACTACAGTTTGCGGACCGGAAGAAGATCCGCCAACCTCAACTTGCGAGGCTTGGACCTCGGCATCAATGGGCTCTTCATCAACAGGGGCTGGACTGCTAGCCCGAGGAGCCGAAGGAACAGAGGAAGCCCGCACAGGCGTCGAAATAGTACCCCAAGTAGGAGGGGCAACAGAGGGTTCCACACCCTCGCCCTTCTCAAGCCCGGAGGAACCACCGACGTCAACGGCCACCTCTTCCCCAACATCCTATCAACAGCTGGTACCTCCCTTGGCAGAATAGGGAGATTATCACTTGTCTCTTGACCGCCTCAGCGGTCGTGACCGGCAGACGGGTCTCGTCATCAAGTCCCTCAACAGGGACAGAATCTATCGCTACCTCCTGATCGGTAGCCGCCTCAACTTCCACGGTTGAAGCTGGGGTAAGACTCGGCAATGATACAGACCTCCCCCTCATGATAAGGAGGGGAATCAACCCTCTCCTCTGTCCCAACTATATCTGTTGCCCCCGCAACAGACTCTTGCGGATCTGCGGCAACGTCATCCAAGGCCGACGTGTGGCCTTCATCTGCTCGGAAGCTGCTGCATCCTCAGCTTCCGTCTGACATAATCCGGAGATGCTGGAGTCTCTACAGCAACATCCTCGGTGTTCTCCTCCATGGGAGATATCATAGTGGGCAGAATACGCACTTCAGACGAGCCCGCCATCTCCTTTGGCCTGCTCCACCAAATTTTGGAGTGCGGGGCTTTCTTTCAGCGGCTCCTACACAAAAAGAGAGAAGCATGATTACATAAGAAGCTGAACTCGAAAATAAACCTTACGGGACATCTTACCTCTGCAGATGCTGAGTCCGAGGACACCGTCGGTGACGACGCCCTTCTGCTTTTTCAATACAGGAGAGTCGACCTTTGTATCTACCCCTTTTCGTTTGATCAACCGGGGTTTAGCCTGACCCCCGGTAGATACGGGGGGGCGCCTCGATAACCCGACTCGGGCGGACGGTACGACTGAGCCTTCGCCAAAGTGTCTACACCCGCGCTAAATGGGTGCCTGCAATAAAACTGGTCTCCCTATCATATCCGGTGGGCGGAGCAGCCATAGCACAGTAAAATCTGGCGGCTGAGTAAAGAATCGCGGCCGCAGATTCTGGACAGGAGCGTAAAGCGGGCTCCAGTACATCCGGCATTATAGTAATGCCAAGCTCGTGCACCATCCAGCAAACTTCCAGCGTACCCCAAGGTGATACTGGGATTATCCAACATCAACTGGGCGTACCCGAATTGCCTCGCAAAGCGGCTCGGCAGATATGGTTCCAGGTAACACTGGTTCCTGTTCCGATATACCAAATGGGACGGCCGGATACTTTGCAACCAGCGGAATCCCCATGGAGACAGAGTGGTGGCATCCTCACCCGAGTCCACCAGATCTTCGTTGGCCTCAAAATCGGAGAAGACAGGACCAACTTTGGCGATCTCCATCCCTGAAGATGGGATAAAACTTTCCTGCAAACAGGAACACCGGTGTGTAACCAATTCCTCCGGTGGAAACGCCGGAGGAATGCATCTCCGGACCTGTAGTCTTCCTCCGAACCCGGGCTCATCACATTGGGATGGTGTAAAATTAACCATCCCATCAAATAATGAAACGGCAGTTCGGCACGCGGGAAGTTGTTGTTTTTGCCCCGCTCGTGAACGACATCTCCTGCAAACTCTCGAAGACCCCACAACAGGTTACACACCATTGCGGGGAGTAAAGCTAAAGGACGGCCGAAGGCCAACTTTACGGCCGGCAGAATTAAGTTCCGAGTCACCCTCTCTACAGAGCCGGACCCGCCTGAAAAGACGTGGTCCCGGAGCCAAATCATAAGATACGACTAACACTGCTTTTGGTGACATCCGATAGGTGAGATGCCAAAAACAGCTATAGGAGCGTTCATCCGACTGCTGGTCCTCGTTCTCCAAGGGATTCTTCTCGCCTAACCTGCTCATTTCGAAAGCACCTCGTTACGAGAAATGCCGGCGGAGTAGAAAAATGAGAAGGATCCTCTTTGTCCTGCCTAAAGATGTGATCTCTCCAAGCAGTCACATGAGGCTGCGTCCCGCCCTGTCCTTCTTCTGCATATAGTAGTGATGACTCGCTACTTCTTTGAAGACAGCCATCATCTCATCAGCTTTGTCTCCCAAGACCTGGAATTCTTCATTGGTCGGGAAGTACTCCTCGTAAGGTTCCGATCCCCAGGGAGTTTTGATACCTCGTACATCTCATGAAGCGCGAGCCCTAGCTCCCCCACTGGAGTGAAGAAGGTCCCGGTATGGGTATCAAACATTTCCAAAAGCGCAAGGAACATGTGCCTGTTAATCTCTACACCTGCCTGAGTGGCGCGGATCGGCGGTCAGCCCAATCTCTTGGAGCTCAGTCTGAACCGCGACAGGATCCAGTGTGTCAGTTTGTCCCATTTTGAAACATAATGACACCAACCCTCTACCCGAAATTCTCCCTTGGGGTATGATTGTTCCATCAACAACATGCGATGAGCAAAAGTCGAGGCACCCAAGGCAAAAGTATTGACGGGAACATCGCTATAAATACTCCCAGGACGAAGAGTCCGCCAGGTGTAAGAGGTACCAGCTCGCGAGGCGGCCAGAGTATCCCTCTGATCAGAAGAAGAATCAATTCTGATGACGCCTGCTACCGCTCCTCCTTGAGATGGAGTAATGTCCCAGGACATTCTCCTTTTGGAAGCAAGACGACAGAAAGTTAACAAAGGCCATTGACGTTCAAGCTGCCTGACGGTCATATGCACACCCCTGGCTGTAAAGAACCAATCTTCTTTGACCTTCAGCACCTTGGCTTCAGTAGAAGAAAGGCGGTCTCCGAACAGGAACTCGGGCTTCAAGAAGGTCACTTTATCGGAAGTGGCAGATTTCAGAACGCCACGTTCCATCATCCGTTTAAGGAACCCGTGATGTTGTTCCCGAATTTGAATCATTCTTTCGGGATGCTGATCCAACATAATAGCCGCTTGAGCAGGGTTTATCACCTCTTCATCATAATCTACTCCCATCTGGCAGAGCAGCGTCCAGGAGCACTTCGTTCAAGAGTGGGATAGTCATCGACACTGACAAAAAATGCAAAGATATTAGAGACAACACAAAGATCAGAGCTTCATGCTCGTCAGATGCGCGTATCAAGCGCATCTGAAAAAGGAGCCTCAGCGCATCATCAGGGTGTAAACCCATGCGCGTCAGCGGTAGAGCCTCGGCGCATCATCAAGGCGCGAGCCCATGCGCGTCAGCGAAGGCTTCGGCGCATCATCAGGGTGTAAAACCCATGCGTCAGCAATTAAAGCCACGGTGCATGATAAAGGCCTGAGCCTATGCACGTCGGCGGGAAGGTTCTCAACATCGATAGGAGACAATAAAGCTCACCGACTAGCCGGCCGAACTTCGACAGGCGGGCGAGGAATGTCACTCACGACAGCCTCTACGGGCTCCTTCTCCTTCCCTTTCCTTTGCCGGCACCGCCGCGAGGAATCTTGGGAGCCATTCTATCAGAGAGGAAGAAATTAGGGTTTTTAGAGGAACTCTAAAGGAGGCAAAGGCACAGTGCAGAGAGAAGAACTCTCTCTCTTCATCTCTCACCTATTTATAGGCCATGGTCGCACGCGTGAACCGATGACGAGTGATCTCAGCCGTCGCCTCGGGTCTTGTGAAGATAACACAGAAAAACCAAAAGATCATCATTAATCTTTTCGGTTACCGAGGCATTATCATATTCATTAATTAAAAAGAGCATACGGCTGAACAGGCATGCGCCCCAACAGTCATGCGCCCTGATCGCCATGCTTCTTATTCAAAGTATTCCAAAACTTATTCAAAAGTTTTGAAAACTTTGAAGGGGGTCTTGTAGAAGAATGGAATTTCACAACCAGAAAGCCCATGCGCCAGACACTACATGCACCAGAACTCGAACAGAACACTTCACAGCAAAGTCAATAACCATAGACATTTGAAGAAGGACTTTTTATTTATATATAAAAGTCATTACATGTCTAGAAAAGGTTGTACAAAGGAGAATTTCTACAAAGGAAAGATCCTAAGTCTACAGCCAGCGGCCACCATGCGCCTCCAGATAGGCGCAGCAGTCATATGCGCTGCCAGTCACCATGCGCTGCCAGTTAGGCGCAGCAGATGTATGCGCCTCCAACCAGGCGCATCCCGCCATCTCTTCAACAGCCCAGTTATATGCCACTCTTCCAACCAGGCTCACCTGGCCGAGCAGGAGCCCAGTTATGTACCGCTCTTCCAGCCAGGGTCACCTGATAAATGCTTCGATTACACAAAGCATTTAACCCTCTGGCTGGAACCAAGGAAGAGAAGAGCACCGCAAATCTGTGGACAGGAGAGGTTTCGAAAGAGCCTCCAAAGACCAAGGAAGACCGTGATCGAAATCACGGCGAAAGGAGCAGCTTTCAACACAATCAGAGTGGGCAGCACCCACTTTGAAGGAAGAGAGAGCCTAGCACCGCCATTCCGATCTACGGCTCTTCCGGAACAACGGAGACGAGGCCCGAGCATCCCTATCTTTGGATGCAACAGGCACCTTCCGCCTGCCTCAGAAGCCCTCGACTCCGTCTGTTGGATGTAACAGTCACCTTCAAGTGCATCAACGATGACAAGGCATCTCATCTTCACCCTCGAGAACACTTCGTCAACAGAATGCACCAAGTTCATGTTGGAGGTACATGAGGGAATGAGAAGCAAACCTTCTCTCCATGCCACTATTTATAGGCCGGGCAGATCAAACCCACGTGCCAAGTGGATGGCTCTCCGAGTTCCGAGCAATGAACTCACATTAAATGGATGAACCGGACGCCTCGACTTCAGCCAAACGGCTATTTAAAGGCACTCGAGAAGCGAAACAGAGCATCATTAAAGACGTATCGGATGCGCCGGCTGGACAGCGTATCACACCCCTTCAAACATCAAGCGCCTTCAACAGATGCGCCCTATACCAAGCGCATCACAAGGGATGCGCCCCCATACGTCCCCATACGCTTAGTGGAACGTCAACCGACGCGCCCACTCAGCTGTCCATCGAATGTCACCAAACATTAAATGCTGGACTGACAGAGTTGGCAGCACGCCTTCCCAAGTCTGGAAAGTGGACAGCTTTTGCAGAAAATAAAGCGTCCACAATGTCAGCATCATCATGACTTTGCCCCGACGGCTACTGCCACGTGGCCACCCAACCATCCACATGCGCCTCAAAAGCCATACGCCTCAGACCCTTCACTGATCCCTAAAGACAGAAGGAGAGTCTCCAATTGAAGCTTTGGATGTGCCTCAAAAGCCATGCGCCCAGACCCTTCACTGATCCCTAAA
>JANAVB010011872.1:0-19868 GCA_029216955.1 Iris pallida | reverse complement strand
ATCATAAGTCATCTAAATCAAATTTTCCTCCATCATCGTATGTAATTTGTATGCCAAATGTATTTCAATTTCAAGTATTCCTCTCGATCAAGTCATTTTACAGACATCAATTTTTAGTTGTCAGCCATTCTTCCAAAACTGACTACATCAAAGTCACTATCTTCACTTGTCATAGTAAATTCTTAGAAAAGTCTTTAAGGTTGATCCATGATCTATTTTCGAGAATTTCCAATTCGTGAAATCAATTGACCAAATTATAATAACTAATCAAATTTTAATCTTTAACCATGCACCTAACAATCGTTCTCATCCAAACACATTAGCAAAATATTATGATATTTCAATAATTCTTACCATAACTATTATGAGTCTCCAGTTTTTGGTAGAAATTACAAACCCAATTGCTCCTTTCCAAAGTTGCATATCAATGGTCTTATCTTAATTCCTTACTGCTTATTCCTTCTCTAGAACTTATCATTCCATTGCTTGTGAGACTCCTTCCATGGTTATATCTATTCCTTCTGGGTACAATAGTCATCTAGTCATAAAAGTTGATCCCCATTAAGTGTTCTTTTACTTGACCACCATATTTTCATGTTTATATATTATCCAAATCCACTTCCTCTATAGGAAAATCTTACCAAATCCTAGACTTTCATGTCTAACTCTACCTACGTCTTCCTCTATCTTCCATAACTTTTTCTTTAATTATAAAATTCACAATCGCCAAATACCTTCAATTGTTTGAATAAGGTTTTGGCACTAGTCATCACTACCAACTGTTCTAACCCAAATAAGTCACAAGCTAAGATATACTACTCACTCAAGACTAGATTACTCAAAATATTCTTCTACCTTTCTACCCCTTTAGCTAACTAATATTGATCCCAAAGATGCCCTTACTAAAGATGAGATAGGTAATAATCTATGTTTCTCCCGCATATAGCTATCAACTATATACATATTCCACAAGATGTATATCAACTATTTAATATATAAAGCTACCCACAACTATCTATAGCTTCCAAAATATGTAACAAAATATATACAACGTACCAAAGTTGAACCAGGAGAGAGATTGGGCCAATAGACTGTCACGCCCCAGAACCAGAATACTGGAGAGCGGGAGCAGACATAGCCAGCTACGTATATTGAAATGGAAACCACCTCGATATACGGTCACGGCTGTCTAGATATGTGAGGGTTTTCTACAAGCCAACAGTCTCTTATGGTCATGAACAAGCCTAGTGTCTCAATCACCATAAGTAAGTAAAGTCGCAAGATGTATGATCAATAAATATACAATAATAAGGTGACCCAAATATTACATATTCAGCTGATCATGAAGCTAGTCGTTACAAAATGTTAGGACTAGCAAGAGTTTAGTCATACATGATCAACCCTAGGATTTGTCAATCATGTTTACAGCCCGTAGGCAGACAGTAAGTAAAAGTGCTCTGAGCTAACAGGTGCTCGTCGGCTAAATGCCTCAAAAGAATAATTTTTACAATAGAGAGAGCGAAACAAATAGAAAACCCACTCTTGGCCAGGATTCCGTCTAGTGTTCACCATTGGGCTGGAAGCTGGTTAGATCCTCGAGAGCTGCTCCAAAATCTGGCCACACAAAACCAGCTGGGTCAACCCCAGAAAGAGCAAGTGCCACAAGGGGGCCACGAAATAAGAACAAAAGCCAGCAATCAGTACAGAAAATCTAATATTAAAACTAAAATTTACGAAAACATGTCAGGATAATATACGATGAGATAACCATAGAACTATTCCGATAGCCAGGTTACAACCTGTAAACCAAACAAGGACCGGGGTTGTAACCCTTCATCTGAACGGAGCTTGGTTTCCCACCATTTATCGGCAAGATAAGTAATGTAAGTAATCAAGGCAGGAAGTAATCTTGCATGGGATCAAGACATGACTAGACTGGTTATACCTCATTCAATCAATCACGGCCAAGCAGATCCTACGGCTTACTACTTTAACTAACTAGGGTTATCACAGGCCTAATTACTAACAAGATGCAGTGAGATTGTTCCACAGCCACAAGCCCAGCAGACCATCCAGGCTACCCAGGACGAAAGATTAGGGTTGAATTCAGGTGGGTACATTGTCCAGGAGACACATGTACCCTTAGGTGACTTACAGGGTGCAACACGCGACGGTGTGCGGGAAATGTGCCCTACTCGATGGCATGCTACAGATCCCAAGAGCGCCCAGGTAACGGGATTGCCTGTAGCTGTGTTATCTCTTCATGACTACTGAGTTATTCTAGTTATTAACCTTAATCCATTTTAGTAGGTACTCCTGACCGTGGTACTCAGGAGTCTCATCCTAGACATGATGCAAGACAGGACAAGTAGATTTAACAAGCAAGCAAGAAGACTACCCACGGTGTCGAGGCAAGTCAAGTAACAGCATTAAAATAAATCATATCAGGGTACTTGTCAGGAGTACACCACGACGGGCCACTATCATGTCAGGTCGGTCATGTCAGGAGTGCACCACTACGGGTCACTGTCGTGTTATGCAAGTTCCTTGCCATACCAAGCCATGTACAATAGTCATTCCAAACATATTAAGTAAAATCAAGTTCATGACAAAAGGCGTAAGGATATAAAATGGGCGTAAAATATCTAATAAAATATCAATATACAGGGTCATAGAAAAGCCAAGCTTAAAGAAATAAAACCAAAACTCCAAGGGTCAAGGGTTAAACAAGGGGTCAGAGGAGCAGCATACGAAAAGTCACGCACGCTCAAGGAGCAGCGTGGGTGAAAAGTCACGCAGGCTCACTCAAGGCAGCGTACGTAAGAAAGTCACGCAGGCTCACTCAAGCAGCGTACGTGAGAAAATCACGCAGGCTCACTCAAGCAGCGTGCGTGAAAAAGTCACGCAGGCTCACTCAAGCAGCGTGCGTGAGAAAGTCACGTAGGCTCACTCAAGCAGCGTGCGTGAGAAAGTCACGCAGGCTCACTCAAGCGTGCGTGAGAAAGTCACGCAGGCTCAATCAATCAGCATGCGTGAGAAAGTCACGCAGGCTCACTCAAGCAGCGTGCGTGAGAAAGTCACGCAGGCTCACTCAAGCAGCGTGCGTGAGAAAGTCACGCAGGCTCACTCAAGCGTGCGTGAGAAAGTCACGCATGCTCAATCAATCAGCGTGCGTGAGAAAGTCACGCAGGCTCACTCAAGCAGCGTGCGTGAGAAAGTCACGCAGGCTCACTCAAGCAGCGTGCGTGAGAAAGTCACGCAGGCTCACTCAAGCGTGCGTGAGAAAGTCACGCAGGCTCACTCAAGCAGCGTGCGTGAGAAAGTCACGCAGGCTCAAGGAGACACGCTTCCAACAGGAAGCGTACTCAAGTCTGCGTACGCGGCGCTAAAGAGCGCACGTAGCCCAGTGTGCGTGAGCTAAGAAGCTATGCACACTGCTCACTGTCTTCTCCAAACAGCAAGAGCACCATGGCAGAACCCAAAACTTCAAAACAACATAACTTGGTCATCCGAACTCCAAATCCGGATTTCCAAAGTTCCAACTTGGGTGAAATTAAACTCTCTTCCACACAGAAACATTAGAACCCACAAAACTCCAACCAAAATAGATCAAAACATGCAAAATCCAAAAATAGGAAGACTTAGATCTAGAACAATGGAGACTCCAAATCATAAAATGCCAAGACCTAATTTTGATCACCATGTCCTAGTCTAACAAATGGACAAAGAAAATATGGTTCTCATGTGGTGGCAAGATGCACTTTCCTAATGGTTGGGGAGTTGTGTGGAGGAAGAAGAAGAAGAAGAAGAAGAAGAAATTAATGGTGGTTATAAAGAGAGAGAAGAGGTTGGTGGAATTATAAAGAGGGTGTTGTGGTGTGTTTGAGGGTGGAGCTTAGGGCTAAGGTGTTCCAACACATAAACCAAACCAAACCGATTCTAAACCAATTAAAACCGAGCCAAGCCCAAAACCCAAAATACGAGAAATACCGAAATTCCACAAGTTGAGAAAATAAAAATACATGCCAAAATCCAGGTACGAGTATAAATACGAAATACAGAAAATACGGGAAATGAGAGTGACATAGACATTGATATGGTCCTAATAAGTTCTAGGAAAATCAAGTAGAATTTTATAGGAAATCTATTCTTTTTGGCTGTGATAAGAGATTTCAGAAAATGGAAACAACCGCTAGAAATTCAAATCCTATAATGGGACAAAAGCCAGAATAATTTGATGGTGCTAAAAAGACAACCATAATATGGATATAGTCTTAATAATATTCGAAAACTAAATATATCCGAAGTCACTTTGCCTCAAATTTATGCCTTGCCAGAGTGCACATGACTGCAGTAAATTTTTAGCTCCATAACTTGAATAATGATAGGTTACCGAGTAGTCTATCAACTTTATCCATTTTCGGGTTGAACAAAATATGGGACAAACATGATGCATTTAGGACATAGTCTCAATAATATTCAAAAACCTATGAACACCTGAAATTACTTCAACTTAGAGTCTATGCCTCGCCAGTGCGCATCTGGCTGCAGTAAACTCGCAGTTTCCATAATTCAGATAAATAGCTGCAATACATATATGCGAAACAATATTAGGTCACTGAATATTTTCTCAACTTTGTCCATAGAAATTTCAAAGGGATAGCTCAACAATTCAAAAGTTTTTCAATGACTAAAGAAAATCAACAATAGAATGGAATCAATTCTCTGACCATTCCTGCTTCATGGTACTCAAAGATTGAGTTTAGAAGCTTTTTAGGACTTAAATTGATTAAGAAGTTGCCTAGTGAGTGTAAGGTTTCAAGTTGAGTGGAGGAAGTCAACAAATAAAAATATTTTCGGCTTTGGAATAACTTAAGAAATATAAATCAATATTAGAATTTATTTTTTTGGAAAAATAATTCCTTGGAAAGATTCGTGAACTAGCTAAGTTAAACCAATTCTTTTGATAACAATTAACCTTGGGGCTTTATGGTTTCAGAAGAATTCGGTTTGGGATTGGTTCCGAGAAAGTCAATTGGAAGTAAGGTCAAGACAAATGGTTGGAGACAAATGGTTGGATACACTAGTCGTAGAAATACTTTGGGTAGATAAGAGTTTATTAGGTTTTCTAAAGAAAATTTTTGAAACTCTAAATAGTGAATGGATCTAGATTCTAAGTAAATATAGAGAAGTAAGATTTGATCAAACTAATAAAGGAATTGAAAATAGGTTTGCTGAAGAAGGGGATTAAAAAATCTAATATTAATCCACAAATAGCCAAAGAGTATAGATCCTATGGAATGCTAGAATATGATAAGGATATGGAGGAAAATAATCCCCAGAAGCCATGGGACACTAAAATATATTTAAAATCTAGAAAATAATATAGACAGTAAAATATACCATCAATTGGAATAACCTGGGTAAGGTTTAGGTATAAATATAAGCAAGGTAACCTATGAAACTATAAGCAAGCAAAAATAGATATTGTAAATAAATAATTTCGGCCCTATGTTGTGACAGGATAAAACTAATCTAGGTGTTCTGGTTGTTTCTAGAGTTTGTTTTCCTGAAGTCATACCTAGACCTAAGTCAATTTGCAGAACTGCATGCATGGTCCAGACTAAGTTGACTAGATCAATTTATAGAACTGACCTGCCTGGGCCACCACTAAAAACATGTTACGACCCGATCCCAATGTAGTGGATCTAATCGGATCATGTCCATCCTGCACCGTTGTGAGACGGCAGCAGTAAGCTGTATCAAGCAGTGAAACACAACATGCAGAAACATCTAACGCAAATAAAACATTTTATTCGATTGGAAAAAGTCTGGAAATAAAACAAACAACAAAAATATTCATTTTATTACAATAGATTCTAAAAGAAAAGTAAAGGAAAGTGCTAAGCTAACATTCTAGGGTTCAGGGGTTCCTGGTTCAGCCTCTGCGGGACCCAAGTTTGTCCCATAGAAAGTGCAGCAAGGCAGCTCCTCTTCGTCGCAATCACCTAAAAATGTTGAGTCTTCAGTCAGGAGGGAGCAAGAACATATTTCATCCACATCTAGCAATTCTAAATTAATAATAAATGTAAAGTGCGAGACAGTTAAAGAAACAATATTTTTTAAAATTAAAAGAGGGTTTTGTAATTACGGTATAGAGACTCATTATTGACTAATTATTCTATCTGTAGGAGCGGGGGTATCCTATGTCATTACAGTAGTAGGGACTTATCTTTTGTCTCGAGATCGGGAGCATCCCATGGCATTTTGATATTGAGATTATCCATACCATGAGCATCCCATGGTGTTTTGGTTTATTGATTGTTACCTGTTTTACTTTTCTCTCTTCCTGCATGTTATTTACTGTTATAATTGGCACGTTTTATGTATCTTGCTAGTCCCCTGAGGACCTGGTGATCTCTCCAGGTAATTGCGGAGACCACTAGAATAGAAGGGTAGATTTATGGATGATTACATCTTCAGGATTCAGGTATCGCTAGTGGCATTTTATCATTTTGTCGTCTTCAATATTTTATGATGACATCTTCATCTATATAGCCTAGTTTTATAAGCTTTCCTTTTTGTTATGAACTAGTTCAGATGATTGTATTAAGGTCTGGCCAACCTTATTACAAATTATCTATTCTTGTATTTATATTCAAGTGGCATCAGTGTATTATTGTTTGATCAGCATTACTGCCCTTGTTCCTACTTGAGATTATTATCTGTGGATTAAGATATAGTTAACATGCCATTTTAGACCCTATCTTAGACAACTTACGTGCATTAAATGAGGATTCCATAGATTGGATTCACCCTTGAGTATGTACCAGCTTGCTGTGTCACGTGCTAGTCCCGTGACTTTTGGGACTGGGGCATGACAAACGAGTAGTTGTGGCATATTTTTTATGGAACTGCTGATATGTGAATTGTAGGCAGTAATGTGAACTGTTATGGTTGGAAACCACGAGACTGTTGGAAGGGATATAGTGGCCACGAATCTATCATATGTGGCATGGTGCCTTGGTATGTTAGGGCCAACGGGTCGCCAATCGAAACACTGATCGGATAAGTTGTGATAGAGAGAGATTATCGAATGTTGCGAGTAGATATGTTTCATTGCCATACGTTTGTTTTGGTATGTTTATGCATTGGCATGGACACAGACATAGACAACCTATGCACGTGTTTTGGCTTTCTCGGACGACTCAACGGGGCACCAGGATCGTTTGACTTAAGAGAAAATTATGGTGCTTCAAAGCATATGGTATTGTAGGATATTTTTATTAAGAAATCTTATGACCTACTATTAAAATGGCGCATCACAATATTGGATAATTCGGAAACTTCGATTAGGGCTAGCAGTCTGAACGCGAAGTAATCACCATTT
Organism: Iris pallida; assembly: GCA_029216955.1. Lineage (NCBI taxonomy): Eukaryota > Viridiplantae > Streptophyta > Magnoliopsida > Asparagales > Iridaceae > Iris > Iris pallida. Next base: position 12,478 of record JANAVB010011872.1, on the reverse strand, counting down.
TTATCACAAGATGTAGTCCATAATGGCTCAGAATGCCAGTAGCCTTCATATAGATGAACGGCATGCTAAATTATGTCATATGTAGAGGCGGTAAGTATTCACCTTACGTCAGCGCATGTCACGACCCGCACTCAGAGTAAGTGCACGAGCACATGAGTACGTCCATCCTACGCCACAGATTCGACAGTAGAATGCTGTCTGGGTTAATAATGGTAAATAACACATCTCATGAACATATATCACAACCTATCAATGATATTACATATCCAAAAGGAGGATAATATGATGATAATTTTCATACTCAATCACAATAAACTATAAGAAAGATAAATGGCACGATAATGTCATAATATATTAAATGAGAATCCAAGAGAAGTCTAGAAGCATAAACATAACTCGAATCCACATCCAATGTCTATGAGTCTAACAATCTCAACATAACATAAGTCTCAGAAATAACAACGCTCAAGGGCTCATCATGTTCTCCACACCACGAGGCAAGGTCATGTGGGTCCATCCCGACTTTACTTCCGACATGATGGACCTACAACCCCTTTTGTCAACGAGAAGAAGGTCAGGACATGCCGTATGGTCTCGACTTCGACCGATGACACCATGGTAACCACTCGCTCGATGCAGTGGCAAGAGGAGAACCAGCTCCTGAGAAGGCAGCGCCTCCACCAACTATAGCCCCTGTTCCTAATGTATCAGAGGCAGGCCCGTCTCAGACTCCTACCGCAGATAGGCAGAAGCAAAAGGAGGTTTGCTTTGACAAGCCTCTCAGAAAAGACTCGGTAGTAGGGCCTATCAAACCCTACAACTTCGACATACTGGCGTAGCTAGCCAACACCTCGACTAGATTATCACTTTTCTAGATCCTCTGTCTCTCCAAAGAGACCCGGGATGCGCTCAGCGAAGCCTTACAGAACGCTGAGTCCTTCCTCACTCAGGTGCAACCACCAAAGAAAGACCCTGCGGCCTGCCCACATTGTCACAGCATAGTCGAAGTGATCCCCTGTATCACCTTCACCCAAAAAGACATGCAATTGAAGAACAATCGACATAATTGGCCTCTGTACTATACAGGGTATGTCGGTGCCATTAAAGTCGACGCATCCACATCGACCCGAGCACCTCTCTCAGCATCATCCCAAGAAGTCTGCTCTAAACTCTAGGGATTCTGAAGCATCGACTAACTGCATCAAACACAAAATCAGCGGCTTCAACGCGGAAAAGAGTGAGCCTCTGGGCAAAATTCGCTTGAAGTGCCAAATCGACGATCTCCACACCGAAGTAACTTGCTATGTCATCGACACTGACATAAATTACAACATACTGTTGGGATGACCATGGATCCATGAGTACATGATCGTTCCTTCCACCCTCCATCAGTACATGAAGTACGCAGCCAGCGACGGGACTATCATGACCGAGTTCGCTGATATCGACCCATTCCGGGGACTTGAAGCCTACTGTACGGATGTTGATCTATACAAGTCAGTCCATTGGGACGATGAGAGAAATGATGCTGATGATGAGGCAGAGACGAACTCAGGAAGCACAGCGGTTGCCGAAGAACCTCTAAAGGTTCGATTGAAGGAAAGACCCCCAAGGTGTCTGCGTCTCTCATCGTTAAGGTTTGAGGCAGAGCACCATCTTTGCCCTCAATAATGTTAGATGATGGCCAGAAGCCTATGCGAATAAGGCTACCCTCGGAGGTCCCCAAGGCCGACCATGAAGGCGCAGGAGCCTCCGACCGCGGACCCCTTTGGTGATCAAACTAAAAGGGAAGCATCCTCCTCCTCCTCTCTCAATAACCCTAGTCCTCACCGATGAGGAGCTAGGAGATGACATCTGCGCCAACACGGAAGCACACTGTTTTGATGATATAATCCACCGGGATAAAATCTTTTATTTTATTAATAGAAAGTTGTCTTCGAATTACTCTTATGCATATTGGAACACTAGATATTTCCTAGACAACTCTCTATATAAGCTGCAAACGCAAGTGAGAACCGCCAACCATGCGAGCCAAGTTATCCCCTTCTGGGGCGCCTATTTCGTTCCAGCGAGGAGGAAAGAAAAGGAACCTATCATCTTTGGTCGAGTGGAGCATCATCAGCGACTAGCTCCCGAAGATCCATAATCCGACAACAGCAAGATGCAGCTCTACCACTACGCTTCTCAGGCCAAACACCTCATACAAAAGATGGGTTACGACCTGAACAACAACAAGGGTTCAACTATGGTAAAAGCCTGCGCCTTCCCTTATGGATTCGAGCTCCAAAGAAAAAGGCCCAAAACTACCAGCGCACCTGCCGGGGGTTGGTTATATTATGTTCACATCCACTTCAGAAGGCTCGGAGACAGGAGTCATAATGCACTCACACTCTTCTAACTCCTCAACCTGGGACTCCGATACTAGTACTGACCATGGCTTTAAAAGGATGCTGTCAGCTAACATGGCCTCTGCAAGCCTTTCATTCGAAGACGAAGACCAGGCGGTCGAGTACTTCGAAAATAAAACTTGGGCTCAACGCCCGGGGTCTCAATGGAAATGGCGTTTCGAGCAGCACGAACCTTCCATAGAAGATGAAGTCATCCAGGTCGAATTGGAAAACGAGGCCTCCTCTAAGTCCATCTTCATCAGCAAGAGTATGACAGAAGAAGACAAGCAATCTCTGATACAGCTTATCCGAGAATACATCAATATTTTGCCTAGAGCTACGAGGATACGCCGGGTCTAGACCCACAGATTCCTGTTCATTGCCTCAACATCTTTCCCGACGTCAAGCCTGTTAAGCAAAAACAGCGTCGATTTCGCCCGAACATCATGGATGCTATCGAGGAAGAAGTCAACAAACTCATCGTGAGTGGCTTCATCCGTAAAGAGCAACATCCAGAATGGGTGGCAAACGTCGTCCCAGTCACCAAGAAAAAAGGGAAGATATGAATTTGCATAGACTTCAGGGATCTCAATTCAGCTTGTCCTAAGGACAAATTTCCCCTCCCGATCATAGATGTGATGATTGACAATACTTATAGCTTCGAGCGTAAGTCCTTTATGGATGGTTTCTCCGGGTACAACCAGATCATGATGCTCCTCGAAGATGAGAAGCATACAGCATTTAGGACTCCAAAAGGGGTGTACTGTTACACGGTATGCCCTTCAGATTGAAGAACGCGGATGCAACATACCAGAGGGCAATGAGCATAATATTCCACTAGCATCTTCTGAAGACGGTGGAGTGTCATGTCGATGACATTTCCATTAGGAGTAAGGACAAGTCCAACCATTTGGACGACCTATGGACGATGTTCGATCTAATACAATACATCAACTGAAGATAAATCCGACCAAGTCCTTTCTAGGCATTTACTGCAGCAAGTTCACGGGCTTCATCATCACAACAAAGGGATTCACATCGATCCAGAGAAGAGTATGACAATTCTGGACATGGCTCCTCCAAGAAATCTCCAAGAGCTTCGATGATTGCAAGGGCACTTGGCGAATATCAGAAGATTCATAGAGAATCTTTCAAATAAATGTCAACCCTTCACTAATTTAATGAAGAAAGGGGTCTCCTTTGTATGGACCGAAGAATGCCAATGCACATTCGATGATATCAAAAAGTACCTCACCAGTCCTCCCATACTAGTAGCACCAGTCGTGGGAAAGCCCTTTCTGCTATACGTCCGAGCTATGAACCACACTTTGGTGCCTTACTAGCCCAAAAGAATAATGAAGGCCACGAGTAGGCGATATACTATCTCAGTCGAACCATGATTGGAGCCAAATCGGTATAATCTTGTTAAGAAATAGTGCATCACCCTTCTCTATGCCATCTAGAAGACGCGGTACTATATGACTGGATAGACAATCCATGTCGTGTCCAGGAGCAATCCCCTCAGAGTCCTCATGCCAAGATAGGGGCATTAAACTCGCGATTAGCCACATGGGTAATCCTTCTGACTCCTTATGATATGGTGTTTGTCCTGCAGAAGGCAGTCAAAGGCCAAGCACTAGCAGATTTTTGACAGCACATACTGTGCCAGAGACATCAAGACTCAACGAAGAGATCTCCGACAAAGTTCTAGAGTCCAATACAGTCTCAGACAACTCGATTTGGCGCATGTTCTTCGACAGAGCCTCGAGAAAGGGACCAAAGGGTGATATCGTCACAGGGGTCAGGATCGTCCTCATCTCTCCCGATGGTCTGGTTATCAATCCTACATATTCTTTCATGTAGTCGTGCATCCAACAATGCTGCGGAGTATGACACTCTCATCATTGTGCTCCAACTCGCTAAACAGCTGGGGGTTAACAATATTAAGGCCTATAGAGACTCAAAATTAATTATCAACCAGGTTCGAGGGCAGTATGAGGTTCGACATGAAGACCTGATCCCCTACCACCATGCGGCGATCGACATCATCTCCACCTTCAAGGGTTCTTTATAGAACATGCGCCACGACTGTAAAACTTAGAGGCCGACGTACTAGCTGGTCTTGCTACTTCGCTGGCTGCCCCCGTTGGTCCCAATATATTGTTACGATGATGTGACGAGAGCTAGTCTGTCCAAAGAATGCTCTGCGCATATGTCAAGCTACTCGCTACAAGTAGATACTGATACTCGAGATTGGCGATTCTCATTCATAGACTACGTAGTCTACGGGATCCTGCCTCATGACCCAAAGGAAGCAGCTTCCGCCAAAAGACGCTCACTCTGATTCTTCTATGACACATCTTCCAAAATACTGTATCATCGTTCATACGATAGACTCCTCCTACGGTATTTATCTCAGACAAAGGCACAAGAGGCACTCAGAGAGGTGCATAATAGGACCCGTAGAGCCCATCCGCCTGGTCCCACAACACCGACTGCACCATATGGGCTATTATTGGCCCACTATGATGGCAGATGCCATAGAATATTCAAAGAAGTGTCTGGCGTATCAGTTTCATACTGACGTTATCCACCAACCTTTGAAATATCTACACCCCACGGTGGCCTCTTGGCCATTCGAGGCATAGAGAATGGACATTGTTGGGCCGATCAGCCCCCTCCTCCAAAGGATACCGATTTATCCTCACCATCTTGGACTATTTCTAAATAGGCAGAAGAAGTACCGTTAATAGATAAAAACCTCCAATGTGATCAGCTTTATCAAGCACCATGTCATTTACCGCTTTGGAGTTCCTAGGAGGATTGTCCACGACAATGGCCCCCAGTTTAAGCCATGTGTTCCATCAATTTTACGACAAGAACCGGAATCAGAATATGGTATCAACGGCTTACAACCCTGCGGCTAATGGACTAGCCAAGGCATTCAACAAACTATTGTCAAGCTGCTCAAGAAAGTCGTATCTTCTAACAAAACGACTTGAATGAGAATTTAGGCGAATGTCTATAGGCTTACCGTACGACAGTTCGCACACCCATGGGCCGTACACCATTCTCCTTGTCTATGGGAGCGAGACAGTCCTCCCCTGCAGATCCAATCCCGTCCTTATGGGTAGCCATCACTAACCAGCTGACTGATGAAGGCAACCAGCGCCGACGGCTACAAGAGTTAGAGGCGTTAGACGAAAAATGCCTGTTAGCACAACAGAGAATCGAGCTTTATCAGGCTCGTATTTTTGGTGCCTTTAACAAAAAGGTACGGGAAAGAACATTCCAAGTGGACGACCTCGTCTTGGCAATCCGAAGACCGATGGTGATGACTCACAAAATGGCAGGGAAGTTCGAGCCAAGTGGGAGGGACCGTTCGTTATAGAGATGGTCTTACTCTAATGGTGCCTACCGACTAGCGAAACCTAATGGCGACTTGCTAATGATGCCCATCAACGGCAAGTTCCTAAAGAAGTATTATGCCTGAAGACAGAACTGGCATAGGCTCCCACATCCCTTAAGGGTGGCTATGGGTTCTGGTAAGGGGATTCCTCTCTTCTATATTTTTCCTCAAGTAGATGAAGCACTTCACATCCATATTACCTCTGGATTGCTCCTCTACACCCAAAATTGTGGCTACAATGTCCATATTACCTCTGAGTAGTCGTCGTTTCCTTGATTGATCCTATAATTATCATAGTTATCTAGAAAATAGTTCATGTTCATACTACCTTCGAATTGTTGTTCTACATTCTAGTAAAGATTATGCCTGCCACGTTCATATTACCTCTGGTTAGGCATGTCTTCCATGATGACCCCTTGTCATGGTCATCAAGGGCTAGAAAACCTTTCACCTAAGCTCGTTAAAGACAAAAAAAAGACATAAAAGTCTTTATATAGAAGCATGTGGCTATAAAGACCTATTACAGACTCGTCGTAGTTACATACATAATAAGAATCTAAAATTTTAGCACAGCTCTCAGTAGCATGAACACAGCAGTGACAGAGCGGATCACTTCCTTGTCAAAGCAAGCTATCGCTCGAAGTAGCTGTTGGCTCAAGCCGAAAAGAAGTGCCAGTACAGAACTCTCCATCCCCTGATGGCCGGCAGAACCGAAGGATCAGGTCCTATTATTCCTTGGATTGGCAATCAATCCAAATCCATGAGTCGGGACTTGAAGAAATCTAAGACACCGTCGGTACCCATGACACCTAGAGCTTGGAGATATCTCGAGACTCAGTAGTAGTTCTCCTCCAGCTTATTTAAATGAAAGATCTGCAACCGGTGGCCGACTAAAGCGAACTTGAGGGTAGTTAGGAGCCAAGTTAGGGTCAAACAGGATCATGATGGAGGAAGGCAGTTGAGTCCTCTCTTAGAGAAATAGTCCTTTATATAGGCTATGTGAATGATCCAAGTACGGGCTACGTCGATCAACTCAAAGGCTTACGAGTTGGACCAAAGCACAACTCATCGAAACTCCTATGGCAAATCACAACAATTAAAGCGACCTGACCCAAGCGGAAGATAACTAAAAGACGTGACTATGCACTCCCTTGAAAAAGATTCATGAAATCTATGAAGACAAAGTGGCTCCAATACCAACACAGCCTGTCAACAGCTCGCAAAAGCCCGAAGACTATCATAACATCCTATACTCCAAAAGGACTCTTCGAAAGACGTGAAGACAAAAGTGGGATCAAGACCACTTTTTAGCCAAGGAGTCGCCATGGCCATTCCCATGAAATGACAGCTCAGGGCAATCAATGCCAAAGGCTAGGTGTGACGGCAGCCCATTATCAAGTACAAAAGCTCGAGCCATGTGGTCATGCTTCTGTTCAAAGTATCCCGAGCTTGACTCAAGTTTGGGACACTTTGAAGGGGTCTTATAGAAGCTTGAAAAATCTTAGCCAACAATATTCCTCCACTACAGCATAAATAATACAAATGTGCAGATAGAGTGTTAAAAAGACAAAACACAAGATATGGAAGAAAGTTCTTTTATTATCATGTCTACAAAGGTCTAGTACAGATTCATCAAGGCTACATATAAAGGACCAACCCTATGCTTCTACAGAAGATCAATTACAGATTCAGCAAAGCTAAGAGGAGTCTACAAGGGTTTAGTCTTCGTCAAAGCGTAGCCCCTTCTTCTTGGTATGCATACTGGAAGATTGATCTCCATTGAAGTGTATTCTTACTTTCTTGTGGTTGAAACCCTCCAAAAGTGCATCAGCTACTTGGCTGAAGTGAGCAATTTCCTGAAACAGCTATTGGCCCGAGTTTCCAAAAGGCACAGCAGGTCGCAAAGCTTAGAATGGGCAGAGCAGAGCACAACCTATAACTCTCCGGGTTGGCCATCCACCCACAAGCTAGGACGTCAGAGACCTCCAAACCTTCAAGGCGTCACCCAGGTTCGAACTCCTCATGAGAAGCTTTCCACACGTTCCGAGGATCATCAATAGTTCTTCTACGAAGGCATATCCCCTTTGAACAAAGGAATCCTCAACCAAAATCCGACTTAGATAAGGCCAACTGTCGCTCGATGCTATATCTGCATTTAGAATAGTGTTGAAGGACAAGAAGAAGAAGAAGACGTGACTCTTTAGAAGAAACCCTCCTTTATATAGGGCGGGAGTGGTCCAAAATGTAGGCCACATGGCCAACGGTCAAAATTCCCACATTAATGGGATGAACCTAGGACTCAACACGATGAACCTCATTAAATATAGTTCATTCGACTAAGTCCTAGACTATCCTAGGACCCCTTGAAATTCTCCAAGTAACGGTGGCAATTAAGAGGGTGTCGTTCATTAAGGAGCGGTCATTCATTGCTCTTTAAAAGAAGACTTCAAAGCCAATGCCTTCAATCCAGAGTGCAGCTACACTCCTACACCAACCTCTGGTGTAGACTGGTGATATTTTTACACCACCTCAACTCCAACGGCACAGCTCTGCTCCGACCCAGAAGCTCAACTACCTTTCGTTAGAGACTTGGAAGATACCATTGCATCTAACACAAGTCTGCCTGCCGCTCCAAAAGCACAGTAACCTCGTCAACCTGAAGCATTAGCCTACTAGTTGCCCTAAAGCACAGTAACTTTGTCGCTCGAAACACAACCTTCTCGTCGCTCATATGCACAGAGGCTCCGTCATCTTCGAATCATAGTCCATTCGTCGCTTAAAAGCAAAGAGGCTCCGTTGTTTCCAGAAGAATGGTCAACTCGTCGCTCCAGAAACGTAGCAGTACTCAGACCTCGTCGGGGCACGGAAGCATGGTCCCACCCAGTCGGTTTGCTTAAATTGACTCTCTCAAAGGTAAGATTGGGGTTAATCTTGATTGCTATCTTATCAAGTTGATTTAGATATTAGACGAGGATCAATTAGAATCCAAATCTGAGATAAAATCACAAGTTTTACTCTGCTGCATCCGAATAAGCAAATCGGCACACGACACATATCTCTTCCTTCGATTATTTTAATAACCACCAGAGATCTCGATTGAGGGGAATCTTAATGTCCGCCACATGTCAGCGTCGCAGAAGCCCACACCGTGCAATGATGACAGATTTCTTCATATCTTAAAACCCTAATGCACATCCCATATGTGCACTCTTCTCCTATAAATAGAAGTAGTTTTCCTTCAACAAAGAAGAGAAGACCACCGAACGTCAAATCTCCAGCTCCAGGCATCCTCTTTGTAACGCCCCTGTCCCAAAATACTTAGGACTAAGTACGTAGACGTGCCAGCTGTATACTTACATAGTATACTCCAATATATAGAATCCTCGTATGTATATAAGCTATAAAATACAGTAAACCAATAGTAATTTAATCTCATCCACAAAATAAAAGAATGAAAGATGTCATAAATCAACTTTGAATAATCATTGTACAAGATGTTGGACGGAGACAAATCCACTACCAACCATTTAAATAAAGTACATGATATTTGAAATGTTTTATCGAAGGTAGCAAAAAAGATCCAAGACACGTCATCTTCGAAGGAATGGAGAAGATCACGATCACGGCTAAAATACCTGCGAAAGATAAAAACACAAACCTGGAAGCATTATCAGGTCCTCAGAGGGACGTAACAAGATACATAATATCCTGCCATATAAACTGAATAAATATTGCTTAATAATAAGTCAATCGGATCAAACATGGTCTAATACCCACGTTTGAATTAGCGTACCATTCTCCTAACCAAACAAGGACAGGAGATAGCACACTAATCTACGATGAAGTATCTTTCCAAGTCACGAATCTAATATGGTATTCGACCACAACAAGGTTCAGTTCCTTTTAATCGGAGTAGTAAGCCACACCTACAACAAACAGGACAAAATATGGCAAACTAGTCCGTAACAAGTTACTATTCCAAGTCGCGATCAGATACAAGTACCCAAACCAAGAGTACTCATACCTAACGATAAGGGAGCCTAACCAATCTAGGTGAAATGCAATTTTTAGAACAAACCTCCTACGCATGGGTCCTGGCTAAAATAGGATCGATATGGTCCCCCCTTGGGGCACTAGAGGCCCAGGAAGAGCATAACGTCTCGCAGCACATTAGTGGCCGTCAGTATACATAGGTAATCTCACCCACATCTCCGGAGGAGCTCACGGGTTACAAAAGTAAAGTGTATGGTAGCCCATACGCTAAGGTATTTTCCTCTTGCCCAATACATACTATGTTGTATCCACAGTATAGAACCTCTATTAATTGCCGAGTCAAAGTAATCATGCAGACACTATTAGTGGTTAATCCTATCGCATGGCTTATACTACTGGTGGCCAGCCAGTCACGCATGTCCGAGTTCTATATACGACTCGCAATAATATTGTACAAATGTATCAAGGCCTATGTATACAACACACAAAGGGTGGTACCTTAAATCTAATTTCAATTTGTAAGAAAATAGTACATAGGAAAATAGAACTGAACACTAAGATTCTATCAAATTATGCTATGTATCACAGTTTATTTTACAAAAAGTAAATACATAAAATATGCGCTAAAGTAAATAACATCAAATGGCAAGGTATCTTGCCTGTGGGTGGTGCGAGATATAGCAAAATCCAACAGTCATAATCGTCAGCACGAAAGTCAAAATCCACCAAGAGCTCCAGATGCTGAAACAAATATCACGAACGTAATTGGTATAAAAGATATATCTAGAAAACACTAATTCATAAGTCTAATTCTGGAACAGGGGTAAACATAATTTTGGATCAAAATATGTCCGTCGTTAGATCCGTTTTGTACCGAAACGCATGCCAGTATCTACGGTCTCTAAGGTCGTCAAACTATATGTCTACTGGTCGAAATTCAGGAGACGAATCCAATCATATGTCCAAAGTTGGATTCCGGCAGGCCGTACATGAATTTGTCCGTTGGATCAGGTCACGAGCCTGCCAAATAGGTGTTTCGGTCGACCATCTCAGAATCGTACCAAACTTGGCACACAGGACCAAAATTTCAATATGGTCCTGTTTGCGCAAGTTTCATCTCGAACCGACGACTTTACACGAAGTTATGGACAAGCAAATGGCCGATACGGGGGTATCTTGACGGATAAGTACACATGAATGAAATTAAGTTCCGTCAGTTTTTATATGTCTACAATATTCATAGGCATCTTTCGATGCATATGGTTTGCGACCACGTCTCGCGGTTTATCGGGACCATGCCGTATTGGGAAATTTTCTAAAATTGGTTGTTTTCAAAATTGAATTTTTTTCTAAACATTGAAATCTATTTTCTTGTTGTTAATTACGATATCAAATTCTGCGAGATGGTTCTTAATCTTGTATATGTTATTTGTATCTATTTTTTTTCTAAAACTATCAGTAGGTTGGCTGTTACTGGCCTTCCAAGTTGTGGTCTGGACTGCCCTGTTTTGCTGTTTGCGAAACATTTTTCATCAAACTTTGGACCAAAGTTTTGGTCAATTTTGAGCAGTGTAACCAATCCTATTCGAAGTTTCAAAGATGGACATTGGCTATGTCTAGGAGTTCATAGTTTATAAAGTAATCAAACATGGAGAGAGAAAAGGAACGAGAAGAAGGGGGTTTACCTGTGTTTGTTGTGCGCTGCCTTAGGCGCACGGCGGCTTTGTTGTCGGCTGGCAGCTCGGGCGGTGGTGGGCAGGCTGCCCATGGAGGCCACATGGAGGCAGGAGCTGTTGGTATCAGGGTTTGCCATTTGGGTTAGGGTTTTCTGATTTGCTGCTCTCGATATGTCATATACATATCCACGACAATGCTAGAGGGGGTGGGTATGGTTTGAGGGAGGGTTGGTTGCTACATTTAAAAATGGTACTGTTCCTCACTTGAGGAACATACACGGTGTTGCTTTTACTTCTTCTTTTTCTTTTTTTCTTTTTTTTCCTTTTTCTTTACTAATCTATCTATATTAACTTATATATTTGAACTCTATATATATCTAGATATATGTATGTATATATCCATATTGGCAATACATACATATAGCCATAAATAATAAAAAAAAATCCTAAAATTTTATAAACTTAATAACAACCTATAAGTATTTTTTAGAAAATATTTTGAATCAACTAATATAGAATACTATTAGTATTTTCTTTTTCTATCTTTCTAAAACATAAATAACTCCATTTATATATATAAATATGTAATAAAATATCTAATATATAAATATCCAATCCCTATTTATATATGAACTTCTTATATCTAATATACACATATCTATATATCCTAGCATTCAAGAAAGTATTAAAATAATTTAGAAAAAGATTATAACTATATATTATATACAAAAATTTATGTATTTCTCTTATAGTAATTATTTACTTATTTAGTCTAAATTTTTGGAATAATCCATAAACCTAATAATTATATAACTAAATATTTCATAAATATTGTAAAAAGAAATTCTACATATTACATGGTATGTAAAAATGCATTTAGTATAAAATTTCTATTATTATCATAATAAAAGCAAGACAACAAAATTTAGATTTACAAATTATTTTAAACAGTAATGAATAATTGTAAAGAAATAGATTGTAAACAACTAACATTTAAAATAATAAAATAAAAA
>JANAVB010011871.1:10000-49999 GCA_029216955.1 Iris pallida | reverse complement strand
ATTACCCTTATTTCACAATAGTTTTAGTGCAACGGTTATATGTGTTGCTGGAACTATAATTACAACAGTTTAGTAACGACTGACATAACGGTTTATAAACTAAATATATTGCAACAGTTAGAGATTAACTGTAACCTAATAGACCTTTTACAATGGTTCAAAAATTCTTACTAAATTTTTTTCCTTTTTACAATAGTCAAGCAATGTTTTTATGTAAGTGTTGCCAGAATGAGTTGAATTTGCAATGGTTATGCAAGGGTTTTAAATATTGTTGCAAATATGTTAATATTTTGCAACACTTACATAAAGCCTTATAAAAAGTTCTATGTTAGCAACGGTTGTCTAACGCTTTTTGTAACTTGTTCCGATTGGGTTTTTTATTTGTAATGATTATGCGATGATTTTGTGCGATTATTTGTAATTTTTTTGTTAAATGACCACGGTTATGATAACCATTGCCGAAAGAATAAATAACTATTACAACGTGTTGATTTCACAATAACTTGTATATAACCGTTATAAAGTTCAATGTCTAATTTGATTTTTTTTTTTGGTTAATTTTAATACACAATAAGGATTTAAGCAGCAGTATTACTCATTTGAATTTTAAATTGAGTAATAATTAATATTTTACATCGATCCAAAATTCCTAATTGATAAAAATATTATAACATACTTAAATGTCTAAAACATATATCGTACATTATTCCTCTATTTTCTACACGATTCATTGGTTGTTGGAGGGAATAGAAGTAGAGCTGTCAAGACGGGCCGGCGGGGCGAGCCGGCCCGTAACCCACCATAACCCACCATAACCTACCATTTGGCGGGGCGGGCGGGCCGACCCCCATTTTGGCGGACTGGAAAAATTCCAACCCAGCCGAACCCACCGGCGGGCCGCGGGCTAGGCGGGCCGGCCCGCTTAACTTTTTTAAAATTTTAAATTATTGTTTAGTTTCTTTAAAGGAAAAAAATCATATATATAATATTTTCTACTCACTCTCATATGCATCAAATTACAAGTAAATACAAGAAACATTATAATAGTAGATATTTCTTTAAAACACCTTCATTCATATAAATAAATGACCGAATTTAATATTTTATACGTCATTACTTGCATTAAATGAGAATTTTTATTATTTATAATACATATCTCATATATGTGCTAAATAAAAAAAATTAAAAATTTTATAAAAAAAATGATGGCGGGCCAACCCACTTGACCCGCGGGCTAGCCCACCACGGGACGGGCAACTAGCGGGCCAGCCCACCTAGGCCCGCCTGTTTGGCGGGCTCCTAAATGCTCGGCCCAACCCACCTTTTTGGCGGGCAGGGCGGGCCGGCCCAACGGGCTTAGCCCATTTTGACAGCTGTAAATAGAAGATATATTGTGAATTGTTGATTATGGATTGAATTTAATTGTTGATTATGGATTATGTCATACATTATTCCTCTATTTTATCCTAACTATACTTTTAATTAATAATTTATAGATAAATATTTAATTATAATATTAATTAATTATTAGTTACTATTTTATTATAATTTTAATTAATCATAATTTTCATCGGTATTAATAATTTATTTTTTAATAATTTAATATTTAATATATTATTAAAAATTTAATTAAAAATTTATTAATAGCATATTCATCATTATAAGCTTAATTAATAATTTTAATCATAAATATTTTTATAATTATAATAATATTTAATTGCTTAATCATAACTATAATTATAATATAAATAAATAAATAATAAATTATTTATTTATTATTTTATTATCATAATTATTAATTATAATTCTACTTTATCAAATTCTATGTTTGGTCGGAGTTAAATTTAGGTTTGAAAATCCATGATTTAGATTTGGATTTGAATTTTGGATTTCCAAATCCAAATCTAAAACCAAATTTAATTTAGCAAACAAGTCCTAATAGGAAGCTGAGGAGTGAGCAAAATCCCACCCGCAGGCTCCTTCCAAATCCCGGTTCCTCCCCAAAAAAATTTCATCCCCGTTTTCCTCCCCCTCCACGCCCCGGGCAAATTTTTCCATCCCATTTCTCTCTCACCCCCACGCGGATCCCACCCCCTACCAGATTTTTCACCAGATTTTTTCGAAAATTAAAGCACCTATATTTTTTTTGTTTCCCTCTCTCTACCATTAACCCTAATTTTTAAAACCCTAGCTCACCATTTCTCTGTCTCTCTATCTCCCTCTAAATTAGAAGCCATGAACATCTTCAAGAAGAAAACCACGGCGAAAGGTCGGATCGTTCTTATCAATTTGAGGTTTTTATAGTTCAGAACTCACCTAAATTTCCAAAAGAAGAAATATTTTTAGGATTTTTGCAAGATCCTTCTTAATTTCTATAATGGAAGCAATAATGAGGTTTTTTTTGTTTGATTGCTCACCCAAATTGTCAAAAAGAAGAATTCTTTAGGGTTTTTGCAAGATCCTTCTTTTTTTTTTCTGCTTTGAAGTAAAATTGAGGGTTTTTTTTTGTTTGATTAATCAGCAAACTTATCAAAAGAATAATCTTTGTACGATTTTTTCAAGATCCTTCTTAATTTCTACGTTGCTAGTAACAATGAGTTCTTTTTCTGGTTTGATTACTCGGCCAAATTCTTAAAAGAAGAATATTTTTAGGGTTTGTGCAAGATCTTTTGTCTACAATGGAAGTAACAACTAGAACTTTTTAGGGTTTTTCAAGATCCATCTTTTTCCCACAATAGAAATAAAATTAGGGGTTATTTGGTTTTTTAAAAAATTATTTTGTAGGTTGACTGAGAACTCACCCAAATTCTCACAATAAGATTTTTTTAGCGTTCAAGATCATTATTTTTTTCTTCTTCATAGATAGTAACAATTTGGTTTTTTTCCCCTTTCCTATTCAATTCCAGATGCTCTCAGGACAAGCAAAAGGGACATGGCAGTTGCAACCAGAGGTGATGATTTGAATATTAGGGCTTCCAGTAATGAATGATATGAGTGGATGTTCAGTGACTTTCCTTTTTCTTTTTTCTTCAAGGTGTTGAGAGAGAGATTGCATCTCTACAAATGGAGAGAGATTACAGCAAAAGAAGCTGGTGGCGGAAATTAAGGAGGCAAAGACCGGAAATGAGGCAAATTTCAACTTTTACATTTCTCCTTTTCTTTCTTGAGAATGAAGAAGGAACCGGCGTTGAATATACTACATGTTGTCATTCACTTTTGACGAACATACAATAATGGAAGAGCTACACTGAAAAGTTGAACATTTTCGTCAAATGAAGTAAAAAAGTACTTAAATGAAACAAGTTGATTGGGGTTACAGATTTCTATTATTTAAACTATGCAAAAAGAGAGGATAAATTGAAGATTTTCTAATTACAGTGTGGATGATGATTTCAAATTATGAAAGGGTGTAACGATGTACAACTTATTGGGTCTTAATTTACCCTTTCAGGCTGCCACTAGGATATTGGCTCGCCAGCTTATTCGTCTACAGCAGCAAATCACTAATTTGCAAGGGACTCGTGCACAAATAAGAGGTGTAGCAACTCACACACAGGTACTGGTATTTAACTTTGGCATTGTCTCAAACTTCAGAGTCGATCTTTATAGATTTGAAATTGACCTTTTTTTGCAAATATTATAAGGCTATGTATGCAAATACATCGATTTCTGCTGGAATGAAAGGCGCAAGTAAAGCAATGGCAGCCATGAACAAGGTATTGTACAATTGCATGAATATTGATTATGTTTCAGAGGGTCATCTGTTGTAGATATGAAAGTAATATATGATTGCATATTGAAAAAAAACTAAACATCAAAATTAAGGCTCTCATCTCTGTCTTCTAACGTTCTCGCCCTCTCGCCCCCTTCCGCCTCGCCGCCGGCGACTCGATCCACTCCCTCATCATCGACCAAGGGCTCCCGGTCGGCCTAGTCATGCGCTCCGTCAGAAACTTCTCCCTCGACCCAACCATAGGCCTCCTCTCCATCCGCCTGGCCGAGTACAACCGGAAGAGCTCCATCCTATAAGCAGCAATGATACCATTTACTCACTGTGGATGTTGTTGGTGGAGGGAGATGACTCCACAAGGTAGATCATAGATGCCCTCCTCAGGAAATGCAACGTCTTCTATTTTCTTCATCGTTCAGCTGCATCTTCTCAATTCTTTTCTCTTACTTTTGCTTTCCATGTTACAGAGATCTCTTCCCTCCGGCCACCTGCACCTCACATATGGTTATAGAGATCTCTCTCTGTGCTATGGTTACCTATATTAATTTGGTCAAAAGGTTTAGTACTGAATGGAAGATGACAGATGCTCATCAACTATTTGACATAATATTTCTAAAAACTTTATAAAATGTTTCTGGTCATGTTCTACTAATTTCGATTGCTCTAGTAGAATAACAGAAATCTAATGGAGTATAATACAAAGCAGAATGGCCCTTCATACGCATGTTGCTTCCTTTGTTTGTAGCTTGATATTTGAATGCAAGTAGTTTCAAATTGGACACAGTTGGAAGCTATTCTCTAACTTGTTTAAACTAGTTGGTGGACTAATTAAATTTCTTTTACTTTTATCTGCTCAATTTTTATAACTGAGAATTAAGCACCAAAGATATTTTGAAATGCAACTCTCTTATTCTCATCTGGGAAGGAGAGCATCTTGTCCACTTACTGGTACTATTCAAGTTAATATGCTTGAAATAGTCTTCTAGAGGGCTCTTGAATGATGACTCTTTGAAGCAATCTGGAATAGGGTTGATTCTAATAACGTCCAAAAATAAGAAATCATTAATTTATAGTCTATATGATGATTTGAGTGCTAAAACCAATATAAAACCTGAAGGGAGCGATGTATGATAACATCCTTTTTGGCCTTCCACTGAATGAAGATAGAGAAATATTTGAAAATGTTTGCAGTTTTGGTATATTGTATGAACATGCTTTGTCATAGGAGGTTGATAGGTCTATCTGGAAAAGCACGTTTCCATGTTATCTGCCTACTACACAGATGTTTCTTGACCACTTTGGCTTCTCATCACGAAACACGATGTATCATCAGTCATATATGTTCATAATCTCTATGGAAGCAACAATGTGACTTTTAAGTTTCAAATTTTCCATTTGTTGAGAATTAGTCACAATAATTATTTAACCGAGTTGTATTCCAAGCTCTTATTTTTTAAATCTTCTGATGCATGTATTAGTGTTATTGGTTATACTATACTCAGTAAAGGATCTAATATGATTATTGATACATATTTATGCAAATGGATATATATAATTGTTTTCCATTTTTTAGAGCCACCTTATTTTACTGACTGCTGCAATTTGTTTCAAAATCTCAATATGGTTTCTTTACTGCAGGCACCCAAACTGCAATTATAACTCCAAAGATAGATGGCCACTGAGCAAGCTGTTGTGGGAGGATCGGGAACTTCAACATCCACTGCCAAGGTAATATGTTAGTGTTGTCACTTTTTTCATGTTGATTGCTTTCAATTATGAACTTGCCATACTTTATTCGAGTCATAATCCTTGAATCCAATTACCATTTTCTTAAATTAACTTGATCCCGTTAGTTATATAATTGCTTTGTACATATTAGTACTTCCATTCTTGTCTTAGTGTGAGTCTAATCATTAGTAATTTTATCATTTCTATGTCAGTTGCTCGTATCATGTGGAGACTTTGTTGAGGGCATTAATTTGCTTACACAATATTTATTGCCATCTGAGTGTTGTTCCTTTATTGTCGGTGTTTCTGCTAGAAACAATACTCCAATGTTTTTCACCAAAAAAATCTATACATGTTTATGCAGAAGTCTTAAAGGTATAAAATCTTAGTGCAAAATGTGATGCTTTTCTTATTATCGCTTATGATGTGAACCTAACCTGGCGTTCCTTCTGCCGGTAGAGCATGGACATAAAATTCTATCACCTGCTCATATATGCCCTCTGATGTTTTCTTACCCATAAGCATAGTATTGCCATATGAGGAATTTTAGGTATTGAAAGAAATAAAAAGATATGAAATAGAAGAGAAACAAATGGTGTTCCCAAATGCTTCTGCCTAGATTTTGTATATCTACATTGATAGCATCGCTGCCCCACATGGTAATGACCTTAGTAGACTGTAAAAGGTGGTTGTCTGAATGTGTGTACGAGAATTTTGGATGATGTAGACAAGGTTGGGAGATGGAAAATGGTTGGCATTGTTGAGTCTGCACGTCTCAGAAACTTACGCTTGCCAGAATCTGGGGCCATGAAGAACAAGGTATATTGCATAGTGTCATTCAGATGTTGATTCATTTCTTCTTTCTTTTCTTAAGATATGCTAATTTCATTAGTTGTGCTGATGATATTTCATATTTTGACATGCTAATGCATCATCTGTAGTGCATATTTTGCATATATTTTACAAGAAACTCATCTCTAGTGTTCGGCAATGACTTGTTAGCATTTATTCTTTTGCAAGATGTTTATTTTATGTTCTTAAACCTTGTTTTAAGATTATTTTTCTAAAGCCACTAGATGCACTGCATACTTGATTTTCGAAATTTATGAGGGTATTTATGGCTTTAAGAAAATTAGATATATCTTAACTCACCTGTATTCTAACTACAAATTTCATGCATTCATGCTACATAGGTTCACGAAGGACGAGATCCTTGTTGAAGGTATTTTTTGAATGGATATCGAAAGCATGATTGATAACTACAAGGAAGATCATAGGTAACAAACATTTCGAAGCTTATTATTCTTTCTTTGTTATGTGATTCTTCTTTATCTTACTAAAATTACCAAATTCAACTTGCATCTGTCTTGATCTCTCTCTCTCTATATGTTACTTGATCTGGTAAGATCAATATTTTTCTATTCTTTCGCTCCATGCCCTATAAATTATGTACTAATAAAAATGATTATTTTAGCATTGTTTGGAAGAGAGAATATTTGAGACTGAGTTCGTTCAGAATAAGTCAGTTGAAATGACAAGAGATTGTAAATTTATGAATATATAAACAATAACTTGTTGGCTTGAGGCACTACTTTCACCATCTAAATACTAAAATCCTTATCTCATGCTATCATTTGGTTCTGTATGTTTTTTTAAATCATGTTTAATCTACTTGGGTTATTGATGTAATACAACTCTGCTGTTATGATTTCTCAAGTCTCCAGTGTCATTGGATATACTTGGACACATTTTTAATGGTTCTGGAAAACCTATTGATAATGGTCCGCCTATATTTCATGAGGCATACTTAGATATATCTGACGAGTTCGGAAAGATTTTAGTATATTTAAAATTCATACGTTAATGTTTTCGTTTCAAACCTATGGAATCTTTCCTTTCAACCCTGTAATATTCATAAGTTAAAGTTTTGATGTCAAACCTATGAAATCTTTCTTTCGAATTATCAAAAATCCAAAATGCATGTTGTTTATGATCTGTTGCAGGAAGTTCTATCAACCCCAGTGAGAGAACCTACCATGAAGAGATGATCCAAACTGGAATATCCACCATTAATGATGTCATGAATCCCATTGCTCTAGGGCAGAAAATCCCACTCTTTTCTATTGTTGGGCTTTTAATCATAATGAAATTGCTGCCCAGATTTGTCCTTAGGCTAGATTTGGATGTTGTTACTAAGTAAGTAAAAAAATTTATTATACAATTTGAATGATAGGTCTACTCCTGAAATACTAAGTTGAATGAGATTATATTTATGAATTCCAGAGTGGTGGGGAGGCTTCTATTGTCACGGAACTGGTCGAGGTGGAGGAGAATGCCACATAAAATGCAAACAATACAAACACCAGCAATTATCACGATCAACAAATCGGTAGCATATACACTATGAACTAACATACAGAATGGAAGGGTAAAGCCTAGTTGCCTTATTTTTTTGATGAACTTCATTGTTTTCTTTTAGACTTAAGCCTAGGTAGCTTATCATGTTTTATTTTATTTTTTTCAGGATGTTCCATATTTCCATATAAGCCTGAGGAATTTTATGTCAGAATACGAAAGTACAAACCAAAATATTGGTGCAGATGTTCGTATTTGTGAAAGGTGGGCACATATAGATAATGGATTTGCGTTTGTGTAATACATTCAATTGTCATATGAAATCATTTTTTTGTGTCCGTGTAATACCATTTTTCGTGACGTGTAATACATTCAACTGTCATTGAAATCTAGTTAGTACTTTCTCCTTTTCTGTAAGCTTCTAAAACTAATATTGAATAATGAATTTTTCAGGTAGGGATCGGTAGGCATGTTATTGGCGATAAGGAGGGGGAAGTCTAAAGAGTCCTCGGCGACGACTATGAGCTATTTTTCTTCCGGAGCAAGATTGCCGATAGAGTGACGAAGATGCTAATGTGTTGGGATTGATGATAACACCGCGAGAACTCACTCTACTTCTACTGCTTCTTGCAGTTTTGGTCAAATGAGTTGCTAATGACTGGAAAACGTCCGATCGATCCGAAGTTTGGTGAGGACATGGTAAAATGGGTGTGACGCATTGTACAAAAAGAAATTGATCATGTATTTGTATTATAATTACAATCAATAATTTTTATTTATAAATTGCATATTTTTTTTAAAATTGAAATAAAATCAACAATGTTTGAAAACTGTTGTAAGATAACATTTTAACAACATTTGTTTACATTGTAAACTTCATTTACAATATTTTTAAATTATTGTTGATATTACAATTACAACATAAAAATAGTATTTACAATGTTTGAGAAACATAATTGAATAACATATACAACATATTTCAAAAGTTGTATAATTGATTTTACAATGTTTGTACACTTGTACAAAATTTATACACAACATTGACTGAACGTTGTAGATATTACTTCTACCATACTTGCAGAACGTTGTAGAAATTATATTTACAATATGTATGATATGTTTTAAAAAGTATGTTTACAATACTTGAAATATGTTGTAGAAAGATTATGTCAAATTTTATAAATTTTAACAACATTTATAAACTGTTGTAGAAAGATCTTCTACAATGTCTTCACAACGTTCAAACAAATGTTGTGGAAGATGCCCCCCCTTTTACAACCCTGGATATAACGACCTTTTATTAAACGTTGTAAAATTCCTTTTACAACATTTAAACAGCGTTGTAAAAGGGGTTTTTTTCTTGTAGTGCTAGTAGAGATCTCGACTTCGCAGAGCGATTGCCATCGATATAGACGTCCTTTTCATGTGCCATTTTTTTTTGTTAGAAGCTTATTGAGGTTAGGTTTCCGAATAACCACTTTATTTTTGGTAAATTTGTGTTCGAATTTCTGGATAATTAATTGAGTGTCGGTTGTCCAAAAATTGACGTGTCACGCGGTTTTCGAGATTCCAAGGAATTTCGAACTCCTATTCGCGATCCGTTTGAAGTTTTGGAAAGCTGACACCGATCTCTACAACATATAATTTTTCAGAAATTCAGAGTTTCCCTATTATTTTATTTTGTTCGTAGAAGCAGATTTGGTCAACAACTCATCGATTTGGTCACGGTAGCCACAATGGCGATAACTTTTGACCAAATCGCAATTTTTTGGCACGGTCGATACCAGTGTACTCATGGAGCTGAAATCTACCATGTTGCACACTCAAACTTTTGAAATCGTAATGTTTGACTAGTTAGTCAATCATACGCCTCGTTTTGCGTGCCACGGGTCCCAAATTTGGAACCGTGACTTTTCTTAGCCAAATATTTATATTTAGATTGTTATTTCAGAATTAAATACGTTAAAATAGGATTTTAGATGATTTACTCCAGAATTAGAATAGTATTAATTAAGTTAACCCATTAGCCACTTTCTAGGATTTTTAGAGTGAGAATCGTTGATCTAACTTGTGGTTTTTATGTGACGGGGTAGATCAGACTACGAAGTCTTGACTTGTGACTTTATCAACTATCGGAGCAGACAAATATCACTATGACCTATGTTTCTTTTATTTCATACTGCATGTATTTTCGTGTCGTCTTTTCACTATTACTCCCTTATGGTTCATGATTGTCATTGTTCATGATTACTATTATGCACGAGAGTTAGAATCGTTTGGGTATACATACATGTTCATCTCTTACTAATTGTTTCACATTGTTTACAGTTTATCGTATTGCTAATATTTATCGTAGTGGACATCTATTGTGAGTGACTCGGGCGGGAGAATACAATAAATAGGCATGTGGTCAACGAATTGAATACAGACCCCCCTATATATTGATTGCATAATATCATTCATGCACCACACGTATGACTGACGGATATCCCAAGCCGTCTACATGCTAAAAGTTGATATTCTAAAATACACAGTACACGTGACTTAATCATTGTTGCTTTATTGTCTATTGTTCTTCTTTCGTCAAGTATGCCTTCTTATTGTCATCATGTCTTAGTAGTATGTCAAAGTCTACCTTCATATTGTTATCATGTCTCAGAGGTACTTTTATCATACAATGTCATGCCTATACTTATCTTCGGTTACTTTTCTTTTATCATTTCTTCATGCTTGTATACTATATTGTGTAATATAGTGTTATGGTGATCTTGCTCCAATCATGGCTGGATAACTATTTTTTAGCTTTAGACGACGAGATTTGTCCCGAGGTCTACGGTGAGTATGTTGGAGACACTGACGTCACTGGCGTATCGATTTTGGTACTGATACGAATTAGCATATTTCCTTCCTTATGGATTCGTATTAGTTAGTAGTTATAATTATGGAGTTTAGTTGTCTATTTTATTTTCTACTATCCGGGTTGGTTCCCGAGACTTTTCTGAGTTGTAGTGGATTATTTTATTATTATATTGAGATATTGGGGGTGTGTGTGTGTGTGTGTGTGTATTGTGCTTGTTGTGGACCATTGTTATCATAGACAGCATACTACCGTCGATGCTGCGGCGTAGGCTGGACTTGGCCACGTACTCGTATCCCAAAATTGGGAGCGAGTCGTGACAAGTTTTTATGGTGGCCCATGCAGGTCTAATTTTGCAAAAGACTGCGAACCCGTGGTAGTGCTTAAGTTAGTTGTACTACTACAAGCTTGCGAATAGAGTTGAAGTTAGGAGGTTATATCATCCACAAAATAGGATTTCTAACCATATGAGTTTAATTTATCTTAGGATCTTCTTGTCTCTTATTTGCATCCTGCTTGATTTCGTCTGTGATTTCCTTGATGTGTTTGTATCTACCGTTCTAACCATGTTATTTTCTTCATTTTAGTTTGCAAAGGTTGATATAAGGCGTAGTGTGATCCATAAGGTTATCCTGACCCATGTATCCAAGAGCCTATGACGTAGGTGTGATCCAGCTTATTCACCGTCGAAAACGCAACAAGGTTGATATAAGACGTAATGTGATCCAGCTTGTTCACCGTCAAAAATGCGACAAGGTCTTTTTGATTGATAAACCTTGGCATTTCAATTACAAACATAACAGTATACAATGTAGGACTTAGACATAGTCCTAGGAGTATACTTTTTTTATCTGGGAATCGTATCGGTGGAGCGAGTGGTAATACATTGACTCCGTTGACGATCTGACGACGATCTTGGACTCTCTAAAGGTCTGGGTTGCTCTGGATGCTGGAGCATTTTGAAGAGAAGGAGACGTTAAGTGTCTCTCTTCTCCTTTCTGTCTACAGATATGATCTTCGTTTTTTGGCAGAAGGAATGATCCCTCTATTTATAGGCAGCAGACTGGTCTGCTCATGCGCGCATATGTAGGATGCGCCTGTACGTGAGAATGCCACATGGCTGATGCTGTGGGGCGCATGGACGATGCGTCCTGAGTCGGAGCTGAATCTGCTGAACTGCTCTGTTGGGCTACG
Source organism: Iris pallida (assembly GCA_029216955.1). Classification (NCBI taxonomy): domain Eukaryota; kingdom Viridiplantae; phylum Streptophyta; class Magnoliopsida; order Asparagales; family Iridaceae; genus Iris; species Iris pallida. The sequence continues at coordinate 38,135 of JANAVB010011871.1, read as the reverse complement.
GTGGAGCTGACACATGGCAGTCGCGAAGAATCGTCTGTTGCTGAGATCTTGGGTGGTTAGCACCCATTCTTGAGCAGAACTAAGTCAAAAGACATGTGGCGCATGTACGTGGCTCAAAGATCTCGGATTTTATGGGAGAGATCATCTGTCAGGATGCGACTAGGATCTGGCGCATGGAGCGACTCGATCTATGACTTTTAGTGATCACAGACAAGTCTGGGCGCATGGCTTCAGAGGCGCATGCAGAGCTTTGGGTGCATGGCTGTGGAGGCGCATGCAGAGACTTGACTTCTATCTTTTGGGATCAGGAGTAAGTCGGGGGCACATGGCTTTTGAGGCGCATGCAGATTTCTGGGCGCATGGCTGTGGAGGCGCATGCAGATGATTGGTCAGCCATGTGGCAAAGCTGTAGCCGACAAAAGTAAGTAATGATGATGCTGACGTCGGCGGCTCTTCGTTTTCTGTAAAAGCTGCCAACTGCTCAGTCATGCTGTTAACTCTGTTACATAGCATTAAATGCTTACTGGGTGACGAGCTTCGTGTGGGCACATTGATCTGTGCTCCTCTAGGCTCATGGGTCTATGTCCTATTGGGCACATTTGGTACGGGGTGCATAGTGCTGACGGCGTATCTGCCACATGGCACATCTTCTTTGGCTCGTCTGTTGATTTCTTCGAGACGTTTGGTGGCTGTTTGACTTGGCTGAATTTAAAAAGGCAAATTCATCGACATTAATGCCGATTCATTATACAGAATATGAGGAGACTGCCACTTGGCACATGGGTAAAGGTTGCCCCGACCTATAAATAGCTTTGTGAAGAGTTTTGTTTATCATTTCACTTAGCTTTTCTTCATGGAGACGAACTCGATCGATCCTCTGCCTTAGCGAGTTGACGATGAACTCCTTCCGAAGATGAAGGTGTGCTGGGTTGGTAATTTCACCATCGGCCATGTTTTCGTACAAGCATGTGAAAATGCCTGTTGCATCCAAATATCAGGATCGTCATGTCCCGCCATAGGCTGAAGTTGTATGTTGCGTCCAAAGATCGGGGCGGTCGTGTCCCAATTTTTGTTATACTGGAAGAGGCACAGGTCGGGGCTGTCGTGCCCTGATTTGGTTAGGCTAGAAGAGCCACTCCTCCTGTTAGAGTGCCCGCATGCTGACGAGGAAGTGATTCGCTCTGACTATGCATGGGGATGCGCCTACGCTGAGATGCTGGAATGATGCGCCTGGCTATTGCATCAGAGTGATTCGCCTGGCTGTTGCATCAGATTGATGTGCCTGGCTGTAGCTTTTAGGCTTTTTTCTTTCTAATAGAATTTTCTTTGTAAAAGAGTTTTAGATATGCAATAGACTTTCATATGAAATAAAAGCCTAACTTTAATGTCTCTACTTCTTTGCTGTTTTCTGCTGTGCCAAGTATTTTGTTGAGTTTTTTGGCACATGTTGATTTTGGGGGCGCATGAGAGTTAGGGCGCATAGGAATTTTCGCCTGAGATGTGCCTGAAATTCTATGCTTCTACACATGACACTAGATTTTTGCCAATAAATACTGAGTAGCAAGATGTAGATCGTCTACCTGTCATGCTTGCTTCCCCGTCAGCATCAGTAAAACACTCAATACGAGTGTGCCCAAAATTTTCCATCCGAATTTCTTTTTCTGGATTCTTGGCTAGATAACACATGATTTTGAGAACTGTCTGCCTGTGTGGAACTCTTGGAGAAGCAATAAATCTACTTACAATACTCACTGCGAAAAAAATGTCTGGACGAGTCATTACCGCCAAGTAGTTGGATTTTCCAACTACTTGACGATACTAATCTGGATTGGTCATCAGGACCCCTTCGTTTGGAAGTAACTTTGCTCCTGGATCCATAGGTGAGGTTGCTCCCTTGGCTTGCATCATGCCTGCATTATTTAGTATGTCCAGCACATACTTTTTTGGGGATATTACAATGTCCCGCTTACTCCGTATGACCTCAATGCCTAAATAATAGTTCAAGGATCCCATATCCTTGGTTTGAAATTATTTTCCCAGAAAATTCTTGAGGCCTGCAATACCCTGGTTGTCGTCTCCTGTGATTATAATATCATCAACATAGACACCAAGTAGTATCCTTCCAGTTGATGTCTATTAGTAGAATATCGAATGATCCTTTTTTAGTTGGTACAGACCAAACTGAGTAACCACATATGTAAATCGACCAAACCAAGCACAAGATGGTTGTTTTAGACCACAGAGGGCTTTTCGTAAGTGATACACTTTACCCTCCCTTGTAACGAACCTAGGAGGTTGTATCACGTATACTTCTTCATCAAGATCCTCGTGGAGGAAAGCATTTTTGATATCCAGCTGAAGCAATGGCCAGTCATAGCGAACCGCCAAGGCCAACAGTCCACGAACAGATGTCATCATGGCAGCTGAAGAGAAGGTCTCAAAATAATCCTCACCATAGGTTTGAGAATATCCTTTGACCACCAGACGAGCCTTTAGGCAATCAAGAGAGCCATCTTGTTTCACCTTGATAGTGAAAATCTATTTGCAGCCTACTTCATATTTGCCGGAAGGTAAATCAACTAAGTCCCAATTATGGTTCCCCCGGAGAGCTTTTATCTCCTCGTTCATAGCAGTATGCCAACCGATATATTTGAGACCCTCCTCAGCATTTTTGGAAATTTGAATCCCATCAATACTAGCCACCAGAGACTGAGTGTGGCTGGTAAGTCCTTTGTAGTTGCCAACATACAAGGGATGATCATGACAGGCATGACGAGGGCGAGCTGCGGGCAGAACAGGTGAAGCTGCTATTGAAACAGGCGGAGTCGAAGCAGTAGAGATAGAGGAGGATGACTCTGTGGACATTATTGGCGATGCTTATGCAGGTGACGTTGGCACTGACTGAATCGATGTAGATCATCAGACGGGTGACTGGCTCGGTAAGGGAGGGCACCCATTTGGGAGACTGTTGTGTTTGATCAAAAAATATCAAGAAATCATCTTCCGAAGAAACTTGGAAAACCGTATCTAGTGTTTATGGAAACAAAGAAAATTCGCTTTCAATAAAGGTAACATCACGAGTGAAAAAAAATACCTCTTCAAGACAGAAAAAATACCGATAACCTTTATGATCTTTAGGATACCCAAGGAATATACATTGTATTGCCTTAGGATCTAATTTAGAAAGAGTCGGTCGGGTATCCCGAACATAGCATAAACAATCAAAAATTCTGAGAGACAAAGGAAATGGCTCTCGATCGGGATATAGCCTAGTAAAGAGAGCATTACCATTGAAAACTAACGATGGCATACGATTAATAAGGTAACAAGTGGTAAGAACCGCATCTAACTAAAAAAATTAGGAGTACGTGCTTAAAACATAAGAGCACGCGTTGTTTCCAATATATGGTGATTCTTACGCTCGACCACACCATTTTGTTGTGGTGTGTAAGGACATAAAGTTTGGTGGATGATACCATTGTAGGCCAAATGAGTATCGAGCTCACGAGATAAATACTCTCGACCATTGTCACTCCAAAAAAATTTAATTAGAACACCAAATTGTGTTTTGATTTCAGCATAAAAATTGGACCAAATATGAAAACATTCGGAGCGATTTTTCATTAGATAAACAAATGTGACACGAGAGTAGTCATCAACGAAAGTAATAAAATATTTGAAACTCGTGGTTGATTCCACCAGACAAGTTTCCCATATATCAGAATACACTAACTCAAAAGGAGCGAAAGCAATTTTATTATGACTCACTGGATAGGGAACCCAATGATATTTTGCTAAATGATACGACTTACAATTAAATAAAGTAGAAATATCTAAAGATGGGTACATTTTTTTGGAGAAATGGGATAGATGGATGACCTAACTGACAATATAACTCAAAAGGATCGAGTTTTACGTCGGTACAGAAGGTATGTCAAACACGTACAAGCCTCCAGCCATATGCCCCTTACCAATCGTCTTTCCAGTCTTTAGATCATGAAACACACAACCATCAGGAAAAAATGTTACTGAGCAATACAATTTATAAGTAATTTGCCTCGTCATTAAAATAGGATGGATCCAGTGCCGCTCCAAACTCCTGCGGAAACTCGTCTAAACCTGGAGAGATAAACAGGTCATCAGAGGGACGTAACAAGATACAAGAAAACATCATGTCATATAAACTGCGATATACAATATGAAGAAGAGATGAATGCAAATAGGGTGCCTACCAGTTCTACAGTGATAATGCAGTTAAGAACAAACCTTCAACGCATGAGCACTCTAGCTGGAGGAAACTCAGGTATGGTCCTACCAGGATACCAGGGACCTCAAAGCATGACATTCCTCGAATGTCAGAGGCCAGCAGGATCAGGAATAGAAAAGTGCATACGTGGCCCATACGTTAAAAAACTATTCTCCCCATCCAATGCCTAATAGGGTCACATCCATGTCCTATAGGAATCTCTAGTAACTGCCAAGTCCACTAGCATGCAATTCTATTGACAGTTACTCCTAACCGTCGCACGTCTCATACGTTTCGGTGGCCAGCCGACTACGCGAGTACGTGTCCTATATGTGACTCACAACTCGTGATGATTATGTGTCAAGGTCGTATGAGATATACCAATATCTCATCATCAATGGGTGGTCACTAGACTAAATAAATGCAAGAGAAATAAACGAAAAGCAATAAAACGACCGATAGAGTCGCTTGCACCCAAGTGTGACTTGGACGCACAGTTTTATAATAATAAAAATAAATATGAAATACTGAAAATAATAACAAAAAATAAGAATATATAAATCACAGAGTAAGGTGGCAAGGTATCTTGCCTAGCAGTATGAAGGTGGCAAGTCCAAGAATCACAATGTCAGCAAAAGAAATGTCACAATCTCCAAACAACTCCGGATACTGAAACAAACATCAAGAATTTACTCGAAATAAGGGATATACCTAGAAAACGCCTATCCAAAAGTCTAATTCTGGAACAGGAGCAAAATTGTAATTTCGGGTCAAAACGATAGCCGACGTTGGACCCGTTTTGTACCGAAATGTGTGCCAATATCTACGGTCTTTAAAGTCGTCAAACTACATGTCTACGGGTCCGATTTGAGAAGACGAACCCAAACGTATGTCCAAATTGGATTCCGACGGGCTGTGCACAATTTTGTCCGTTGGATCGGGTCACGGGCCCGCCAAAAAGGTGTTCCGGTCGAACTTCTTAGAATTGGACCAAACTTTGCATACAGGACCAAAAAATCGATACTGTCCTGTTGGCGTAAGTTTTCTCTCAAATCGACAACTCTACACGAAGTTATGGCCTAGTTTATAAAGTGGCTGATACGGTGTATCTTGACGGATACGCATTGATTTCGTCATGCATGCACAACGAAATCAAGTTTCGTCAATTCTCACACATCGACAACATCCATACGCGCCCTTCGATGCTTATGGGTTGCGACCACGTCACCCAGTTTGTCGTGGCGCACTGTAACTCCACTTTTTCGTTTTTCGTGAATTTTTAAAATTTCCTGATAATAATATAATAAGTTATTTTAAACAATTTCCTTTGAATAATTGTTGTTAACTATTTTGAATAAATTTCATGATTGTTTTTGGAGGGAGAATTGAATTTTTTCAAGTAACTAATTTTCAATTTGGATAGAGTGGTCCCCAACCCTTTAACAAACTTCCTAACAGATTTTATTATTTTTTTACAAATAATAAAAAGGGCAGGGACCCTACTGCTAAATTGCCTTTAGCGGGAGGGCTATTTTGCTAAATTCTATTTTTTCCATATCACTTAAGTTCGAAAGAGAGAGAATCATTACTTTCTCTGAATTCTTTCCCATTCTCTTCTTCCCTCTTTCTTCGACGGCGACTACCCCGACGACGGCGGGGACCTGCTTCTCGGTGATCTCTCCGACGTTCAGCGAGATAGATAGCGACATGCGATGGTGGCGGCAGCCGACGGCTAGGTTCAGCAGCGCCGACTCTTCCTCGACTGTTTCATCCGACAACGTCGGCGATCGACGAGTCGTGTTCTCCATGGAGGTGGCGACCTAGATGTTCCTTCGACGAGTGCCTAAGCGTGTCCTTCCCGACGGTGCACCACAGCGACATTGACTGTGCACGGCTTCCTCCGGACGTCGACGATGGAGAGATCCATCCCTCTATGACGAGCGGCTAGACCCTCTTCTTCAATGGCGTGGGCGTTCTCGACAACCAGCGTACTATGCTCGACGATGACAACAGCGGTTAGGCGATCCCTTCCAGCGACGTACGAAATAATTCCTTTCCAAGAACTGCGATTCTCTTCTCCAAACGGCCACAAGCGGATCGTCTTCGCCGACGGGACGATCATCACCATTTTTGCCGATTATCAATCCTGGTAAGTAGCGATTCCCTTGTTGATTCGATTTGGATATTTTACTGTGTGTGGATGGGTTTTGAGTATGATTTCCTCAGTTCTTGGCTTGAGATCGATCAGGATGACATTGAGAACCGGATCGGTTGTTGGTGGTAGTAGCAGGTATTTGGATCGAAATTAAGCTGTGAGTGTTAGATTTTGATATTTTGATTTTCCTGCTATTTTTCTAAGTACGGAAGATTCAAATTCTTCTAACTTCTTGTTTAATTTTTGATGCTCTGTAATTGTTCGACAAAATGTCTCAACAGAGTTTCTAATTTTCCAATCGGACGCAAGAGCACGTATCCGACTCAGAGCAGTTTTCCTCGTTTAGGATTGATCTTCTTTCTTAAGGTATGGCACTACCTTCCTGAGTATGTTGAATTTGCTTCATATCTGGAGTTGATTGATAGTGTCGGCCAGGGATTGGGTTTGGATACGAAGTGCAGTTCTATGTGTGTCGTGAGCATATCATGTTCGTGCCCAATGTAGGGGTCGTGTCTCGCTGATCATTGTTGGTTCAAGATGGACGGACACATGAGTAGCAGTGGCAGGTGTTGGCGAGTTGTATCAGGGTTGGACGTTGGTGTTGGATTGGTTGGGATCATGTCGGCTATGTCCAGGTTGGTGTCGGGCGCGGGGAGTATGGATGCAGACCTATATGATGTTGATTGATTCGATTTGTTTGTAAAACTTTTTATTAAGTGTTCTGTGCCTAGTTTTCCCTCTCTTTACATTTTGAATTTGAAGAGGCCATAACAGTTGGATCCCCTGTGTGCTTCCAGAATTTTGAATCCTAACTTGCTGCTGCAGGATGAAGTAGCCGTTAGACGTGAAATTAGGTTTCTTTTGTAGGGCTTTGTAATGATTCATTGGTTGATTATTTGTATAAGTCAGTCTATTGAAGAAGTGGTTAAACTTTTGAAGTACTGTTAGTTGAGTAGGCTTAATTGGGTTGGACTCATATGTGTATATTCGAGCTCAGGTGACTGGCCACTTTAGTGTTCAATTAAACAACCTTTCCATTTGTACAGGAGGAGAGTGGCCTACTAGTAGCAATAAGGTTATGTTAGAGTTGATATAATTTGAAGTTGGTCTTGTGTTGCTAGAAGCAGTCTATTAAAAATCTTAACTTGTAGAGTATATTGGTGACCTCATTTATTTTGTGACTTAATTCTAAAATCCTGTCACTTCTTGATATATTGCATTTCTTGTTAACCATTAGGTAATTAGTAGTCATTAACTTATATAAATACCCTACTCTGGGTTGAGTAAGATTGTTGGCATCTATTTTGTAATAATATTAGAAATTTCCTTATAGTAAATAGTTAGATGATATATGTAAATTGGTATCATTTTATTAAGTAGTTACCAATACCCTAAATTACTATCTTAACCTAAAAGTTAGCTTCTTAATTGTAAATGGAGACTTGATAAATAATTAGATTATTTAGTTAAAACCTGAATAGCTGGTGTAGTATTAGAACTTAACCAACTTGTACACATTATCAAATTCAGGTGGACATAGAGATTACTATCTCCCTATTCCCGATCTTCCCGGAGCAAAGGCAAGTACTTTTCTACGGTTTTGTGCATTTACATTCTTGTACTCTTTCATGTGACACGTCATGGCACGATATCATGTACTCCTGTACTCTTGTACTCATGTTCTTGTACTTACTTGTGTCGGGTGGGGAAATATACTAGCCATGTGACCAATCTCGGTTACTATACTCATGTGCCTAGCTTAGGCCTCATATCGTACATGCGGGCCCTAAGTCGTACCATTCATGTACTTTCATGTGCTTTCATGTGCTTACCCCCAGCCGGTCACATGAGCTAGTTGTATTTTAAACATGGTGCACTTGTCATGTCTTGTACTTCAGGTTCATAGTTACATTCCTGTACTTTATATTCCTATACTTTACATTCCTGTACTTTATTTTCTGTACTTACATTCATGTACCTTCATGTTCTCTTCCTGTACTTCATAGTTCATGTTCTCCTGTACTCATTTTTATATATGTTCTTGTTCATTACCTAGAACTGTACTTTGCTCCACTCCTGACTGGATAAGTTGCATGTATGCTTGCAGGATACCATTCTACCATATAGGCCAGAGCCCGGGATCTTAGCTGAGCAGGATGGGTCATGACTTAGCTTGAGGTTTCAGGTTTAGACTGTTAGCTTTACTCTTAGATATTGTCTTTAGAATTCATAGTATATTTTATTCTTGATGACTCGTACATTTACATACATAGAATTGTGGATTATGGTGATCATTCTGGGATACGTTTTTAGATGTTGTGATTATATACATTTATGATTATCTTGTTAGATTTCCCTGTTTGGTACAGCTTACTTCGTCGTGTCTAACGACGAAGGCTGGGCGTGTCCGACTCGTGTCCGATTATTCGGGAGCGGGTCGTGACATGTTTTTAGTGGTGGTCCATGCAGGTCTGTCCTAATGGTACCTAGGTATTAGAGTACTATTGGGGGACTTGATTACAATAGGAAAACTTGATCACAGCATAGGAAAATCGGGAAATAATGGTATATCAGGTATATCTGGTATATTGATATTCTATAAACACTTGTTTTATTTAGGTCTAGGTTATTTTAACAGTTTTCTATTTTTCAGATAGTTCAAAAGTTCACAAAACCGGAACGGTTGATCCACCTAAGACGTTTTAAGAGTCCCTTGACAACCAGAGGGAGCATACCATCCTTTCCAAGTCAGACTTGTGGATACACTCTCCGAGCCAGGAAGAACTTTTGATTTCCAGACTCTCGGACCTTTGGGCTTCCCCGACACCGAGAGCATATCTTGCACCGAGGAACAGATCGAGAACCTGGAGCCGCCACTGAAGATCATACAAGTCCTTGAGGAACCGATTTCTCTGAAGATTGGATCCACCAGCCAGGAGATCCAGAATGTAGCACAGACAATAGTACACAACGGGAAACTGAAGCTCAGGAGGAACTTGAAGACATGATGAAGATAGCAACTACTGTGGATCCGTAAAGCGTCGCCACACTCAGATATCATTTGTATTTTCTGCCGCAGCTCAGGACACCACTACGAAGAGTGCCGCAAAAGACGAAAGCTATGCTTGTACTGCTGATCGCCTGCCCACCAAGTCAAGGACTGCTGGAGACAGCTGATCACACTGCCCAAGGACAAGCACGAGGAGCACCAGTATCACAGAAGAAGGACCCGCCTCTCCAGATTCCGCAATCACATAGAGCATTACCGCATGGACCAGTCTACGTCAGGATAGTTAAAGAAGATTGAAGAGATTCCAGTTCCGGAGGAATATTGAAGATAGAATGAAGACAGAAGATTTCTTTTGCATGGTTGGAAAGACCATGTATCTTGCTTAGCAATCCAGTCTCTCCTTAAAATCCTTTTAGCATCTAGACCATTTCTTGAAACTTCTTGTTTTCTATTTTGGAACCTTGGTTGATATTCGAAACTTATTTTGAGATATTGTTTCCTATTCGTTGATTGATACACCTTCATCCATTCTTCGTAATCCTGCTTTCTTTTCGAGATTCTACTAAAAAAATTTGTTTCCTATTCAGAACTAGTTCAATTTGTAAATTTTGATCTCCTCGAGGTTCAGTTTTCTATTCGGGACTTGTCGAAATTTTGTTTTATTCAATATTTGCTTCTATTCACCATTCAAGACATCTTTTGAAAATTTCCTTTCAAATCTGAGGATTTGACATGTTCCCTATATGAGATTTCTTTTCCTATTCATGGCTTATTTACTGTTTGAGAAATTGTTCTGATCACCACTTTGTTTTAATCTTGTCCCCTATTTGAGGTATCACTTGTTTCATGGATACTTTTTTCTTATTCACCCAGTGATTCTCTTTTCCTATTTCGTAACTGGATTCCATTCGAGATTTTGAGATTTCTTTTCTTATTTTTGACTTTGCTTTCGTTCATGATTTTGTCTCATATTCAAGATTTTTCAGACTTTGAAACTTCAGTTCCTACTCACGACTCGTTGAGACCATATTCCCTATTCAAAATCTTGTTTCCTCGTCAAGGTTTTCTATTCGAGTTTTTATTTCCTAATCTCAACTTTGTTAATATTGGTTTTCTATTTGAGACCTTGTATCCTATCAGAGGTTGTTTTTCCCTCGAGATTTTGTTCGAGATTTCGTTGTTATTTGAGATGTTGTTGAACCTTGTTTCCGATACGGGATTTTATTTCTTATTTTGAAACTTGTCTCCTATCTGATACCTTGCTTCAGTTCATCCTTCGAGACTCTGTTATCCCTTCGGGATAATGTCCCATATATGGAATCTTGTTACCATTCCAGATATCAGTTGAAATTCCGTTATAATTTGAAACTTCGCTCCCTATCTGAAATTTTAAATCTCCCTGGTTGCCCTTTTGTACTCACTGATTGGATCCCTGTCGTCTCTTAGTATCTAATAAACCCTTGTATTCTAATAGTCAGATAACCTCACCATTTTCGTGACTTGGACTATTAAAACTCATTTTGATTCCTTAAAATTTACTATGGATAAAGTTGAAAGACTATTCGATGACCTACTAGAGCATGACAGTTGCGCGCTACAGCCGTTATCAGGATTGCAGAGACCGAAAGTTTACTGCAGCCAGCAGCGCACTGGCGGGGCAGAAACTCTAAGTTGAAGTGATTTCAGACATTCATAGGTTTCGGGTATTATGGAGACTTGTCCTAAATTCTTCATGTCGTGCTCTCTTGGGTTGCTTCGTTGATGATTGTTGGAAATGGATATAGTGCACAGAATATTCAGTGACATATTGTTATTTGAGTCACGGAGCCGAAAGTCCACTGCAGTCAGATATATACTGGCGGGGTAGGGATTATAAGCAAAGTGATTTCAAATACCTATATGTTCTCGGGTATCATGAAAATTATATTTCATTTTTTATATGATTATTGATTTTCAAAAATCACAGATCCTTGCACGTACATCCAGATTTGATACTGTATCTCCTGAGTATTTCGTACGTCTCCTCAATCAACCCTTGCTAATTACCCTTCTAGTATTTTATCGTTAGATCATTAAATTCCTCAAAATTATACATTGACAGAGTTTGATTCTATAAGTCGTTTGTGTCTTATCTAAACTTCAATCTTAAATCATGTCTATTTGACCATGTTTTTCCTATCTTGTCCTAGTCCACTTGTATTAAACTATCAATTTTTGATCGTACTTAATAGTTTGTCTTCATGATTTTGCTCCTCTAAGTTGTAATCAAAATTCCATTCCATTCGTGCCTATTTAATTCTTGATCATTGTTAGATCGTATTATTTCAACTTCTTGTGTGTAATTATCGTATTTGATCTCGAAGGCTCAGGGCGACTCAGAGTTGCACAGGATCGGCAGAAGCACTGGACATACAGCAGCAGACGGCCACTGGAGTTCGCGGTTGGAGATAGAATATTCCTGAAGATCTTACCGACTAGAGGCGTCATCAGATTTGGCAGAGGCGGGAAGCTCAGTCTGAGGTACATCGGACCTTTTGATGTGACGGTACGGATTGGCGAGGTGGCGTATCGACTAGCGCTTCCAGCTAGCTTGGAGGGAGTGCATGACATTTTCCACGTGTCCCAGCCTCGATGCTACATTCCAGATCCGAGCCACGTAGTGGACTATTCGGAGTTAGAGGAGGGTCCGAGCTTGACCTACGAGGAGCAACCAGTGGAGATCCTTGATCGGAGGGAGAAGCGCTTGCGGAACCAGACTATTTTACTTGTCCGTGTCAGGTGGAGACACCACTTTCCGGGAGAGTCCACATGGGAGCACGAGGACGAGATGCGGGAGCGCTATCCCAGTTGTTTGTTTGAGTGTACTTTGATATTGAGAATTTTAAATACAATAAATGATTTGTGTTTGAACCTTCTTTGAGATTTTGCTTTGAAATTGTTTTGTTTGTCTCTCGAATTTCGAGGACGAAATTTTTTCAAGGGGAAGAGATTTGTAACTCCACTTTTTTGATTTTCGTGAATTTTTAAATTTTCCTGATAATAAAATAATAAGTTATTTTAAACAATTTCCTTTGAACAATTGTTGTTAACTATTTTGAATAAATTTCATGATTATTTTTGGAGGGAGAATTGAATTTTTGCAAGTAACTAATTTTCAATTTGGTTAGAGTGGTCCCCAACCCTTTAACAAACTTTCTAACAGATTTTATTATTTTTTTGCAAATAATAAAAAGGGCAGGGACCCTACTGCTAAATTGCCTTTAGCGGGAGGGCTATTTTGCTAAATTCTATTTTTTTTCCTTATCACTTAAGTTCGGAAGAGAGAGAGAATCATTACTTTCTCTGAATTCCTTCCCATTCTCTTCTTCCCTCTTCCTTCGACGGCGACGACCCCGACGACGGCGGGGACCTGCTTCTCGGCGATCTCTCCGACGTCTGGCGAGATAGATAGCGACGAGCGATGGTGGCGGCAACCGACGGCTAGGTTCAGCAGCGCCGACTCTTCCTCAACTGTTTCTTCCAACAACGTCGACGATCGACGAGTCTTATTCTCCATGGAGGTGGCGGCCTAGACGTTCCTTCGACGAACGGCTAGGCGAGTCCTTCCCGACGGTGCACCACAGCGACAGTGACTGTGCACGGCTTCCTTTGGACGGCGACGATGGAGAGATCCATCCCTCTATGACGAGCGGCTAGACCCTCTTCTTCGACGGCGTGGGCGTTCTCGACAACCAGCGTGCTATGCTCGACGATGACAACAGCGGTTAGGCGATCCCTTCCAACGACGTGCGAAAGAATTCCCTTCCAAGAACTGCGACTCTCTTCTTCGAACGGCCATAAGCGGATCGTCTTCGCCGACGGGACGATCATCACCATTTTTGTCGATCATCAATCCTGGTAAGTAGCGATTCCCTTGTTAATTCGATCTGGATATTTTACTGTGTGTGTGGATTGATTTTGAGTATGATTTCCTCTGTTCTTGGCTTGAGATCGATCAGGATGACATTGAGAACCGGATCGGTTGTTGGTGGTAGTAGCAGGTGTTTGGATCGAAATTGAGCTGTGAGTGTTAGATTTTGATATTTTGATTTTCCTACTATTTTTCTAAGTACGGGAGATTCAAATTCTTCTAACTTCTTGTTTAATTTTTGATGCTCTGCAATTGTTCGACAAAATGTCTCAACAGAGTTTTTAATTTTCCAATCAGACTCAAGAGCACGTATCCGACTCAGAGCAGTTTTCCTCGTTTAGGATTGATCTTCTTTCTTCGGGTATTGTACTACCTTCCTGAGTATGTTGAATTTGCTTCATATCTGAAGTTGATTGATAGTGTCATCCAGGGATGGGTTTTGGATGCGAAGTGCAGTTCTATGTGTGTCGTGAGCGTATCATGTTCGTGTCCAATGTAGGGGTCGTGTCTCGTTGATCATTGTTGGTTCAAGATGGACGGACACATGAGTAGCAGTGGCAGGTGTTGGCGAGTTGTATCAGGGTTGGACGTTGGTGTTGGATTGGTTGGGATCATGTCGGCTATGTCCAGGTTGGTGTCGGGCACGGGGAGTATGGATGCAGACCTATATGATGTTGATTGATTCGATTTGTTTGTAAAACTTTTTATTAAGTGTTCTGTGGCTAGTTTTCCCTCTCTTTACGTTTTGAATTTGAAGAGGCCATAACAGTTGAATCCCCTGTGTGCTTCCAGAATTTTGAATCCTAACTTGCTGCTGCAGGATGAAGTAGCCATTAGACGTGAAATTAGGTTTCTTTTGTAGGGCTTTGTAATGATTCATTGGTTGAGTATTTGTATAAGTCAGTCTATTGAAGATGTGGTTAAACTTTTGAAGTGTTGTTAGTTGAGTATGCTTAATTGGGTTGGACTCATATGTGTATATTCGAGCTCATGTGACTGGCCACTTTAGTGTTCAATTGAACAACCTTTCCATTTGTACAGGAGGAGAGTGGCCTACTAGTAGCAATAAGGTTATGTTAGAGTTGATACAATTTGAAGTTGGTCTTGTGTTGCTAGAAGCAGTCTATTAAAAATCTTAACTTGTAGAGTATATTGGTGACCTCATTTATTTTGTGACTTAATTCTAAAATCCTGTCACTTCTTGATATATTGTGTTTCCTGTTAACCATTAGGTAATTAGTAGTCATTAACTTATATAAATACCCTACTCTGGGTTGAGTAAGATTGTTGGCATCTATTTTGTAATAATATTAGAAATTTCCTTACAGTAAATAGTTGGATGATATATGTAAATTGGTATCATTTTATTAAGTAGTTACCTATACCCTAAATTACTATCTTAACCTAAAAGTTAGCTTCTTAATAGTAAATGGTGACTTGATAAATAATTAGATTATTTAGTTAAAACCTGAATAGCTGGTGTAGTATTAGAACTTAACCAACTTGTACACATTATCAAATTCAGGTGGACATAGAGATTACTATCTCCCTATTCCCGATCTTCCCGGAGCAAAGGCAAGTACTTTTCTACGGTTTTGTGCATTTACATTCTTGTACTCTTTCTTGTGACACGTCATGGCACGATATCATATACTCCTGTACTCATGTTCTTGTATTTACTTGTGTCGGGTGGGGAAATACACTAGCCATGTGACCAATCCCGGTTACTATACTCATGTGCCTAGCTTAGGCCTCGCATCGTGCATGCGGGCCCTAAGTCGTACCATTCATGTACTTTTATGTGCTTTCATGTACTTACCCCCAGTCGGTCACATGAGCTAGTTGTATTTCAAACATGGTGCACTTGTCATGTCTTGTACTTCAGGTTCATAGTTACATTTATGTACTTTACATTTCTGTACTTTACATTCTTGTACTTTATTTCCTGTACTTGCATTCATGTACCTTCATGTTCTTTTCCTGTACTTTATAGTTCATGTTCTCCTGTACTCATTTTCATATCATGTTTTTGTTCATTACCTAGAACTGTACTTTGCTCCGCTCCTAACTGGATAAGTTGCAGGTATGCTTGCAGGATACCATTCTACCATATGGGCCAGAGCCCGGGATCTTAGCTGAGCAGGATGGGTCATGACTTAGCTTGAGGTTTCAGGTTTAGACTGTTAGCTTTACTCTTAAATATTGTCTTTAGAATTCATAGTACATTTCATTCTTGATGACTCGTACATTTACATATATAGAATTGTGGATTATGGTGATCATTCTGGGATATGTTTTTAGATGCTGTGATTATATACATTTATGATTATCTGGTTAGATTTTCCTAGTTTGGTACAGCTTACTTCGTCGTGTCTAACGACGAAGGCTGGGCGTGTCATGTTCGATTATTCGGGAGCGGGTCGTGACACGCACGTCGTATCGGAAAAAATTTATAAATTTTTTACAGTTTTACAAATGGTTTTTCTTGATTTACAATGATGAATAACTTTCTGTATATTAACTGAAAAATAATTCTATAAAAGGGGAATTGATCTCTTATATGTTATTTCTAACTGTTATAAATTAGATTTGGTAAACTGTAAATAGGTCGACCGTAATTGGCCTTCCAAACTGGGTGTTGGGGACAGTCCTTCTACCTTGTTTTACGTAGTTTTTGCTCACCTTTATGTCGATTCTGTGAGCAACATGATTATCTATATCTGAATCTATTTGCTAGGGTTGTAGTTGGTTATGTTGTCTATCTATAGGAATTTATGAATCGAGAAGTCGTCAAATAGGTAAGAAGAAATCTGGGTCAAAATGGGTACCTGAGTTCAGCTTTGACAGAGCTGGCTATGTTCTCGATCGGGGCACCTATCACGACGGCGCTTCGACGATCCGCGGTGGGGTGCAGGTGGCTCGAGGTGTTCGTCCAGTCTAGACGAACCTAGGAGAGGGTCTTGACAGGAAGGAGGCTCTTTCTCTCGAGTAGGGTTTTTTATATGTTCTCTCCCAAAGTTCAGCACAACCCTCTTTATATACGAGGGTTCTAAAATCCGATTTAATCACGTTTTAAATCGAGTTTAGGTTTCTGAATTCGTGTAGTATTTGGGGTTGGATGGGGATGAAATTGGGATCAAGGATCTTTGTAAGATTTGCTTCAATCCGGCCTTTTCTCGAAGACTTGTTCGCGTGGAACAGAGAATCCCATCGGGTTTCTGTGAGTACTGTTCACGCAACAGTACTCTCTCTTCTTTTCTTTTTTTTACTTATATATATATATATATAACCTTATATAGGTAAGTACATTACTATACATATTTAAATCTAAGGTGATGTTCTAAAATCCAACACTAATACCATACTCGTAATGCAATTTTTACACAAAATAATTTATACACTTGGCTAAGGATTAAATTTTATTTACTAGTTTTTGTACACCAAAAAAAAATCATGCCATTATTTATTAACTATTAATGATATCAAAATTTCAATAATATATTAAATTAAACTATAATAAAATTTATATGAAAATAGGGGATTTTACATCCTACCCAACTTAAAGAAATTTTGTCCTCGAAATTAAAATAACGTCGGGGGTGGCATGCAATTCTATGCAGAATTAAAGAGAACTAAAAACTGAAAGTCGTACCTTGGTTTTCGAACAAATGCGGGTAGCGATTTCGAATGTCGTCCTCGCGCTCCCAAGTAGACTCTTCCGGTGAGTGATGCTTCCAAGCCACGCGAACTAATGGTATAGATTAATTCCGTAACACCTTCACTCGGCGATCAAGGATACCTACCGATTGTTCTTGGTATGACAAGCTTGGTCCAATAGTAATTTCGGAGTGATCGAGCACATGACTGCTGTTTGCTACGTACCTCCTCAGCTGAGACACGTGGAATACGTCATGTACTCCCTCTAGCGACGGTGGCAAAGCCAATCTATAGGCCACTTCTCCAACACGTTCCAAGATATCGAAAGGGCCGATGTATCTTGGACTCAACTTGCCACGTCCTCCGAATCGAATCATGCCTCTCGTGGGGGATATCTTCAAGAAAATATGGTCGCCTTCCTTAAACTCCAAGGGTCGGCGACGATTATCGGCCCACTGCTTCTGTCGATCCTACGCTGCTCGCAGGTGGTCCTGGATCTTCTTCACCTTCTCCACTGTGCTCAAAACCAACTCGGGTCCCAAAATCTGTCGCTCTCCTATGTCGCTCCAACAAAAGGAGATCGACACTTTCTACCACACAACGCTTCAAACGGAGCCATCTGGATGCTTGCTTGATAGCTATTATTGTAGGAAAACTCTACAAGATGAAGGTGGTCTTCCCATGATCCGCCAAAGTCAAGCATACATGCTCTCAACATATCCTCTAGCGTCTGAATAGTACACTCTGACTGGTCATCTATCTGCGGATGATATGCTGTGCTAAACTTCAAACGCGTACCCAAACTATCCTGCATACTTCTCTAAAATTGCGAGGTGAATCTTGAGTCACGGTCCGACACGATGCTAACTGGTATACCATGTAGCTTTACTATTTGCTTCATAGACATCTCTGCCAAAACTTCTGTAGACTGCCCACTCTAAAAGGTAAGAAATGGGCCAATTTGGTAAGTCTATCAACAATCACCCATACCGCATCACGTCCACTAGGACTCCGAGGAAAACCTGTGACAAAGTCCATAGTAATGTGCTCCCACTTCCACTCGGGAATGGATAGCGGTTGCAATAATCCGGTCGTCCTCTGGTGCTCAGCCTTCACTTGTTGGCATACCAAACACTTGTCCATGAAACGAGCTATCTCTCACTTCATTTTGTGCCACCAAAAATACTGTCGTAAGTTCCGGTACATCTTAGTTCCTCCGAGATGAATAGAGTAGGTCGAACTGTATGCTTCCGTCATCAACTCATGTCGTAGCTCTCTATTAGGAATATAAATACGATCACCACATCGCAATATCCCATCGAGATGAATCCTCAATCCCGTCTGCTCTCCTGCCTCAGTCCTCTCTCGAAGCCGTCAAAATATAGCATCCGTGGGCAATGCCGCCTTGATCCGATCTACTAATGATGATTGCACTTGGAGATTGGCTAACACGCCATCTGCTCCAGGCAATACTACCTCAATACCAAGCTGCTGCAAGTCTCTAATCAACTCCTTCTGCGTAGTCAAGAAGTGTGCCATGGACTTACGGCTTAATATGTCTGCCACGACATTAGCCTTGTCCGGATGATAATGTAGCTCGATCTCGTAATCCTTCATCAACTCCAATCAACGTCGTTGTCGCATATTCAACTCTTTTTTGTGAACACATACTTGAGGCTCTTATGATCAGTGTAGATGTCAACCTTCTCGTCGTACAAGTAATGTCTCCATAGCTTCAAAGCAAAGGTAACCGCTGCGAGCTCTAGATCGTAGGTCAGATAATTTTTCTCATGCACCCTCAACTGTCTCGATGTGTATGCTACTAGGCGACCGTGCTGCATTAATACGCATCCTAATCCCTTCACGGATGCATCGTTGTAGATCACAAATCCTCCTGGGCCCGATGGTAGCGTCAAGATGGGCGCAGTGGTCAAGCGCTTCTTCAACTCGTCAAAAGCGACTTGACACTCATCTGTCCATACAAACGCCAGATCCTTGCAAGTAAGTCGAGTCATAGGCCCTGTTATTGGAGAGAAATCTTCTACGAACCTTCGGTAATAACTCGCAAGTCCAAGAAAACTTCTTACCTCGGAAGCTGATATAGGAGCGGGCCATGCCTTGACTGCTATGATCTTCTCTGGATCCACTGATATGTCGTCTCCAGTAACAATATATCCAAGAAATGATACCTCCTTGAGAAAGATATCACACTTGCTAAGCTTCACGAAAAGTCGCTCATTCCTCAAGGTCCCCAAAATAATCCGTAGATGCTGCTCATGCTCCTCTTCACTCTTGGAGTAAATCAAGATATCATCTATGAAGACGACTACAAATTTTTCCAAGTACTGGTGAAAGATCTTGTTCATTAAATTCATGAAGACTGCGTGAGCATTGGTCAACCCGAAAGGCATGACCCAGAACTCGTAGTGTCCATACCTCGATCGAAAATCTGTCTTCGCAATGTCTTCCTTCCGAACCTTCAGTTGGTGATAGCACGATCGTAAGTCAATCTTGGAGAATACTTTTGCTCCACTCAGTTGATCGAATAGATCATCTATACGTGGCAAAGGATACTTGTTTTTCACCGTCACTGCATTCAAAGCTCTGTAGTCGATACACATGAGCACTGTCCCGTCTTTCTTTGGCACAAAAAGAACGGGTGCTCTCCATGGTGATGCACTGGCACGAATAAAGCCTTTCTCCAATAAGTCGTCAATATGTGTCTTCATCTCTACCAACTCCTTCGGTGCTAGTAAATATACTCGTGATGAAATAGGCTCGGCTCTGGGAATAAGCTCAATAGAAAACTCGATGTCTTGTATCATCATGTGAGTCCCCAATGTGGGTGCATCACAACTCTCTCCTTCTTTTATGAACTCAAACTCCGTCGCATTCGGTGGTCTAAAGACGATGTTGTCCCTATGGCAGTCTATAAGAGCAAAGTGCTGGCTCAACCAGTCCATTCCGAGAACCACATCGAACGTAGGCATAGAAAATACAAGGAGTCGTGCTCTCATCTCTCTACAACATATCACTACAGGACAAAGTCTACAAACCCACTAACAGGTATAACTTCTCCTCCAGTGGGGATTCTAATATTCTTAGATAACAGTATGATGGAAATATTGTGTCTAGTGGCAAAACTAGTGGCTATGAATGAATGAGTGGGTCCAGTGTCAAACAATATAATGATAGGAAATGAAGCAACTAAAACCATACCTGCTATGATCTCTGCCTCAGTCTCTATATCCTTCACAGCAAGTGAGAATGCCTGCCCAAAATTCTGTCCTGGACCCTGAGCTCTGGCCCTCTCGAACTGTGCTGACTGGGGTGGTAATGGTGGGCGAGGTGCTCCTGCTGCTGGCCGAGGTGCTGGAAGTGCTGGGGCTATCGATCTTGGTTTCTTCTGGGCATAAACTAAGGACTACTACTCCGGACAATCCTTCACCTTGTGTTGCCCTGACCCGCATCTCAAGCATGCTCCAAGTCGAGTTCGACAGACCCTCATGAGGTGTCCCTGCTTCCTGTAATGTGGGCTTCTGATAAGGAATGGGCCTCTGCTGGAACTGTCCTGTGGGCCTCCAGATAGGTCCACCATGAGTAGCTCTAGCCGGTGTAACTGCTAGTGTATGGCATCTCGATGTCTGGTGCTGCTCCTCGTGAAGAATCTTCTGAGCACGAGCTTCTTCCAAGACAGCCGAATGGGAGACACGGGACTGTGTAGTCGTATAAGACTTGAGCTCTGGTTCAAGCCCCTGATGGAATCTTCTCACCTTCTCTAACTCTGTTGGGATCAATCCCGCACCAGATCTACTCAGGCGATTGATCTCTGAGTCATACTCATCCACTGTCATATTTCCTTGCTTCAGATGAAGGAACTGGTCGTATAGACCGTCTCGAACATGGATGGAGAAAAATCTCTCATAGAATAGATCATAGAACTGCTTCCAGGTGATCCCAACGCCTAATCGTCTCTCTTCTGCCTTCCACCACTGGTGAGCATTATCTTCTAACAGTAGGTCCACTGCTGTCATCCAATCTCGAGCTGAAAACTGGGATGCCTTCAGTAGCTTCCCTGTACTAATAAGCCATTGTGATACCTCTAGCCGCTTCTCTGTTCCTCTGAAGGGCTTGGGGT
Organism: Iris pallida; assembly: GCA_029216955.1. Lineage (NCBI taxonomy): Eukaryota > Viridiplantae > Streptophyta > Magnoliopsida > Asparagales > Iridaceae > Iris > Iris pallida. Next base: position 17,019 of record JANAVB010011871.1, on the reverse strand, counting down.
TCATGTCTGTGAAGTTCTTGATAGAGCCTTCGTAAGGATGCAGAGCCGGTACAAGTGTTGGTACCGGTACCGGAGGTGGAGGTGGAGGTCTAGCCAATGTTGCCATTATAGTCTGTCTTATCAGCTCAGTCTGCTGCCACTGAGCCTGTACATAAACTGGAAAGTAGGGCTTCCATCAGTGGTAATGGAGGCATCTGAGGCCCCGACTGTGGTGGAAACTGCTGAGGGAATGGTGGTTGTAAAACCCCTAAATTTCTAATATTTTTTATTATTAAATTTGGTACTGATTTAAAATTTTGTATTGTACGTCGCGTAGTCGTATTTTACGTCGCGCACGAAATTTTATTTTTCGTAATTGCTCGACGAGTGCGAATATGTACGAGCGTACATATTTTTAGAAAAATATTTTTCTTATTTTTATAGTTTCAAAATATATATAATAACTATTTTAGTTATCGTTCCAAAATTCCAAGTTTGTTATTTTATTTATAAAGCCTTTCATTTACACAGTTATAATAATAAATAATTTTTCCTATAAAATGGTATATTAGAAAAGTATATTTATGTAAATATTATTTGGACATACATATATAAGTAGTAATTATTTATTAGTTTAATTTTAAATAATAATGAATTTTCGAAATTATTATTATTAGTATTTTTGGAAAAAATATATTTCGAAATTATTGTGACAATTTAAATCTTGATTTGAATTTATGGATTTATTTAAATAGTTAAATGTTTGAAATTTGATTTATCCCATTTGATTTAAACTAAAAATTTAATTAGATTTAAATTAGATTTGTATTTGGAATTGGATTTGATTGATTTTAAATTAAATTACGAATTATCTAAATTGGGTTTTAAATCTTTTCCTAATCCTATCTAAATGGGAATTTCCACATCCTATAAATAGGCAGGTACTCCTCCATAAATTCTATCACACAATATTTTTCTAACCCTAATTCCGTGCATCGTGTTCGTGCCCCTATTTTTTTTCTTTTTACTATTTTATTTACATGTACATTTCATCTTCTTCGTGTCCACACACTGGACACGAACTCGACCCCAAGGCTATGTCTCGCAGGACAACCAACACTAAACCCAACCCTAAATCCTAAACCTAGCCCTACCAATGACACCGTAGCCATGCCGCTCGACCCGACCCCGTCTTCTCCGCCACCTCCTCTGCTCCCTCCCGTTCCTCGACCGCGGACTGTCCCACAGAGACCCGACCGCAGCCTCTTCTCCGCCACGCCAGCCTCCATAGACCACCACCAGCCACCCACCATCACCATCAGACTTCCAAACAATCCTGGCCAATTCCGGCAAGACCACCACCAGCCACCCACCATCACCGCCACGGCTAGCGCCGTCTCCGGCCATACCAACCCGTCCATCGCACCCAAACAACCTCCGCCACCACCGTCAACAAACACCACCACCAACATCCACACAAAAAAAAAACCCTAACCCTATGGCTCACCTCGCCGCCGATCGGAGCTCCGCCTCCAGCGCCGCCACGGTCTCCGCCTGAGCGGCTGACCCGAACCCCGTCGACTTCACCCCCGCGCCTTTTCTCCTCTCCGGACCAGCCGTCGCGACCCCAAAACCCCCGCGTGAACCGCCGACGACTCCGCCGCTTCCTCTTCTCCCGACCCTCTCCGGCAACTCCGCCGGCGACTACGCCCGACTGAAACCGCCGCGCGTCCCCTCTCAAATCTGCCTCTTTCCGCACGCAGTGCCGCCCTACTCCTCCGCCGACCGGAGCCCCCGGTCGAACTTGACCACCGACGAGCCCCGGCCAAGCTCCTCCGATCCCCCTTTTTTGCCGCCGCCCTAGCCTCCATCTCAGGTGCCTGACCGCCGCGAGCCTTTCCTCCTCCGCGCGCTCGCCGTCGCCGTCCGACCCATCTCCTCCCTTCTCCGACTTCTCTCCGCCGTTCCCTTCTCGCCCGCTCTCCGCTCACTCTCTCCCTCTTTCTCAGTCTCTCTCTCCCCAATGTAATCCACACCTTTTTCACAAAAGTAGACAAGCTGCGGGTTGTGGAAATTTTAGTTGCCGACTCTTTGGTCGACATGACTACTGTCTTCACAGTCTATGGAAATTAGACTCAGAGCCTGTTACTTTAATTTTTATTATATTTTTTTGTCATTGTTTTAATTATTATTTTTACTATTACTCATACGAATAAGTTGTTCTCCTTGGGAGCAACATATATAAATATATATATATATATATATTAGCTACTAGTTATAGTATTTATATACTAAGTTATAATATGCAATAATTGAGCTACATATATTTAAGCACCCAAGGCAGTGACTGCCTACTGCTGGGTGATTTACTTCCTTTTGTTTTTAATATTTTATTATTAGTTTTACACTATCAAGGATATTAGTAGATGTATGTTACTAGGTATATAAATCATAAGTAGGTTCTATTAACAAGTCGATATTTTTTTCAATTAATATCATCATTATTACTATTAACCATAGTATTTTTATGATTATTGTGTTGTTATTGTTAGTTACTTGCTAATATATTCTTTTAGTAATTTCTACGAAAATATTACTTTTCTAAATTATTTTCAAAGAAAGTTCTTTACAAAACCAGTTTCATCTACAATAATTTTCTAGCATTTTCAAAAATAAATTTTGACGGATAAAATATAACTTCCTACCTAAAAGTGTACTTTTACAAACTTAGAGTTTTTAGCCAAAAATAATTTTTTTGACTTTAAGTATTTTTCCTATAAAGGTTTTGACTCATGAAAACTAGCTTTTAGGAATTATAAATATTTTCTAAAAACTCATATATATAATATTGATCCATTATTTCTTTGGTTTTCTCATGTCCGTAACCAATCCTATTATTCCTACTCCTTCGCCCATTTTGAGACTACCTTATGTCTACTCTAACTAATTTGACCCTTCTGGACCCAATGGAACCATCCATGCCACCATCCGAGGTCACCTTGCATAGTTGTTGTACTGAAGTCGCAGTTTGCGCTACCTTGATCATCGCAGCATACCAGGCGTACTACCAGGCAAGACACCTTGCCTTTACTGTTTAATTTCGTGCTCAATATTATGCATTTTTATTTCTTATAAGTTGTTCTTTCAAAATCCTATGTAGTTGCAAATTATTATATTTTAGTTTTCTTTATGTATTTAGCCTAGAGTTAAGGGACCACATTTGTTTGTGCCGCATTCATGGGCTGACACTTGTGTACCACGATGTCACGTATCTCATATAGATTCGGAATTACGTACCGACCGTATATCGGTGCGTACAGGACGAGCGTTAGGGTATAACTGCTAATTTAATTGCCTGGAAGACTTAGCGGTTATTAGGAATATCGTGGTGTGGATTCAGCACGAGTAGTGCATGGGGAAGGTGAAGACAGTTATTAGGCGCAGGGGCTTTCACACCTTTACCTTCGTCTAGCTGCCATTTGTGACTCAGTCGGGAGCTAGTGGCCGTGCATTTATTTATTTTTCTCTAGATGCCACTAGTGCCTCGGTTGAAACACAAATGTGCCGTACATTTACCTTCGTCTAGCTGCCGTTAGTGACTCACCCAAGAGCTAGTGGCCGTGCATTTATTTTTCTCTAGATACCCCTTAGCTCTCACTCGAGTGCTAATGGGCCGTGCTTTTACTTTTCTCTAGACGCCACTAGTGCCTTGGTTGAAACGCTAACGCGCCGTGTTTCTAGCCTCGAGAGCTCTTGTGTGGAACATTGTCTTCAAATTGCTTTTTCACATAGAATGGTTAAGAACCTTTATCTGTTTAGTCATATATAATTTTCTGTTGAGCTAACTTTATTCAGTTTATGGCATGATATTATGTGTCTTGTTACGTCCCTTTGAGGACCTGATTATCTCGCCAGGTGTGTGCTATTGTCTGTCGCAGGTATTCTAGCTCTAGCCGTGTTCATCGCCATTTCTTCGAGGATGATTGTACTTGGATCGTCATCGCTTCGCTCGCCAAATTTATTTCTTTTCTCATGTATTTTCCTTTACTTGTTGGTACTGGATTTGTCTCCGCCCAACATATTGTATCAAGACAATTCATTATCATTTTATGATATCTTTTATTCATTTATTTTGTGTGGATGAGATTAGTTATGGTTCTACTGTATTTTACAGCTTACGTATATTTATTATACGGCTGGCATGTCTACGTTCCTAGTCCTACGTATTTTGGGACTGGGACGTTACAGTGGTGGTGGAGGCAGTGGTACATTCCCTCCCGGTGGCATGGTAGTGGTCTGCCCAGCCTGGCTGAGTGAGGGTGCTTGTGTCTCCTAATGCACCATCGACGGGGTATTGGTAGGCTGCGACTGTCCTGGCTGGTACGGGGTCACCGGGTCATCGGAGGATTATGTTCCTCTTGGATGGCCACATCACCAGAGGTGATGGCCAAGGTGGAAGTACGTCCGCTTATTAGATTCATACTGTTGGCACGAGAAAGAATAGGACGATATTATGAGAGGTTAGATGTGAGATAATTCAAGTAATCAAAGGAATTCGAAAAAGTTTGGAAGTTAAGAAAAGTAGTAGTTCTGGATGAGATATTCCTATTGCTATATGCAGGCTTGTTGGACACAGTCATGTAACCCAACAATATTTTCAGACCTGCATGGGCCACCACAAAAATATGTAACGCTCCAGTCCGAAAATACATAGGACCGAATATGCGAACATGCCAGCTGCACATATACGAAGAATACTCCAATATATGAAATCCTCATATACGTACATAAGCTGTATAATAAATCATCACAGGTCAGAATAATATAATCTAATTTCATCACAGCTCAACACAGAAGATAATAAAGTTCAGATAATAAATGAGTGTATTAAAAGATAGTCGGGTGAACATACTCACTCCAAACAGCTATAAAAAATAGTCTCATAAGATCGAAGTCCAACCTCCGCAAAATATAAAGAAAAAAGATGTAAAAATATCCAATAATATCTCGATAAATGAATAGACTAAAAATTAACAGGAGATGCCTCATCATCGAAATAGGATGGATCTAGTGCCGCTCTGTACTCCTACGGAAACTCGTCTAAACATGGAGAGATAACCAGGTCCTCAGAAGGACGTAACAAGATACAAAAAATTACCATGCCATATAAATTGTGATATATAATATGAAGAAGAGATGAATGCAAATAGGGTGCCTATCAGTACTACAGTGATAATGCAGTTAAGAACAAACCTTCATCGCATGGACATTCTGGCTGCAGAAAACTCAGGTATGGTCCCACCAGGATACCAGGGACCTCAAAGCATGACATTCCTCGAATGTCAAAGGCCAGCAGGATCAGGAATAGGAAAGTGCATACGTGGCCCATACGTTAAGGAACTGTTCTCCCCACCCAATGCCCAGTAGGGTCACATCCATGTCCCATAGGAACCTCTAGTAACTGCCAAGTCCACTAGCATACAATTTTATTGACAGTTACTCCTAACCATCGCACGTCTCATATGTATCGGTGGCCAGTCGACTACGCGAGTACGTATCCTACATGTGACTCACAACTCGTGATGATCATGTGTCAAGTCCGTATGAGATATACCAATATCTCATCATCAATGGGTGTTCACTAGACTAAGTCAATGCAAGAGAAATAAACGAAAAGCAATAAAACGACCGATAGAGTCGCTTGCACCCAAGTGTGACTTGGACGCACAGTTTTATATTAATAATAATAAATATGAAATGCTGAAAATAGTAACAGAAAATAAGAATATGTAAATCATAGAGTAAGGTGGCAAGGTATCTTGCCTGGCAGTGCGAAGGTGGTAAGCCCAAGAATAACAATGTCAGCAAAAAAAATGTCACAATCTCCAAACAACTCTGGATGTTGAAACAAACATCAAGAATGTACTCGGAATAAGTGATATATCTAGGAAATGCCTGTCCAAAGGTCTAATTCTGGAACATGAGCAAAATTATAATTTCGGGTCAAAACGGTGGCCGCCGTTGGACCTATTTTGTACCAAAATACGTGCCAATGTCTACGGTCTCTAAATTCGTCAAACTACATGTCTACAGGTCCAGTTTGAGGAGATGAATCCAACGTATGTCCAAAGTTAGATTTCGACGGGCCGTGCACAATTTTGTCCGTTGGATCGGGTCGCGGGCCTGCCAAAAAGGTGTTCCGTTCGACCTTCTTAAAATTAGACCAAACTTGGCATACATGTCACGACCCGCTACCCAAATTGTTGGGCCGGGCCGAGTCATGTCCAGCCTGCGCTTGAGATAAAGCGCAGTAAGCTGTTTTAGAGATAACAAGATAAAACTAAATGTGCTAACAGTTCTATAAGTAAATAAAAGTCATAAATGCTCCAAACACAAAAGTTGTCTCATAGAATAGTGAGTCCAAGTACAAGTCTGAAATGTAAAACTGGATACAGGTCCAGTTACAAAATACATAGTCTAATACATGACTACTCTCAAAAGTCTAAAGCAAATAGACAACTAGACGAGGTTCCCCGCAGGTACATCCTCGTAAGGCAAAGCCTGGTCCTCGGTAGTAACTCCATAATACGAATCACAGAGCAACTCCTCCTCAGTAAGTATACCTACAATGTTATCCTGTCAGGACGGAAGCAAGTACTGATTCTAACAAACTAGCATATGAAACATGGAAATGAACATAAGAGGAATAAACTGGAAACATGGCATCACATAATCTGTCATGGCAAGGACACATTTGTCATAGAGACAAATGTATATGTAATGTTTAAAACTGTAGCAGGTACGTGATCGTCAATAGGTGTAAAATGTACTGTGGTACAAGTATATAAAATGTACTTTCGTATAAGTAAAATAAGCGATAGATGTACATACGTACAAATACAGCTGGTGCGCCTACGACAAGGTATACATAAAATGTCAACCTTGCTCGGTACGTACGTACGAGTAAGGGGGCATGATCATGTACGCTACTAACAGTTTTCCCATAACCCAAATTCTAATCATGTGAGAGATACATAAAG
>JANAVB010011871.1:0-5000 GCA_029216955.1 Iris pallida | reverse complement strand
CCGAACTATCTCGATACCGAGCTTCTCCAGATCTTTCCGCAAATGTCGATCTATCATCAGATAACATGCCATCGGATGCTGCTCAGCGCATTCGCCACCACATTTGCCTTTCCGGGATGATACTGTAAATCGATGTCGAAGTCCTTCATCAACTCCAACCATCGTCTTTGTCTCATGTTCAGCTCTTTCTGCGTGAACACATACTTTAAGATCTTGTGGTCAGTAAAGATTCCACACGCTCTCCGTATAAGTAATGTTTCCATAACTTGAGTACAAAGATCACCGCAGCTAACTCTAGGTCATGGGTAGGATAGTTCTGCTCATGAGTCTGCAATTGCCTAGATGCATAAGCAATCACTTTCCCATGCTGCTGTAGGACACATCCTAGCCCTTTCCTGAAGCATCGCTGTATATGGTGAAACCTCCATAACCTGAAGGTAAGTCAGAACTGGAGCGGTCGTCAGCCTCCTCTTCAGCTCCTCAAATGCTGCCTGGCAGTCCTCTGACCAGATGTACTCTGCGTCCTTCCGCGTCAACTTCGACATGGGTTCAGCTATCCTAGCAAAGTCCTGGACGAACATTCTATAATAGCCGGCTAAACCCAGAAAGCTCATGATCTCTGAAACTGACGTCGGAGCCTTCCATGTCTCAACTGCAGCAATCTTCCTGGGATCCACCGAGATTCCCTCTCCAGTAACTACATGGCTGAGAACACCACTCGGTCTAAAAAGAACTCGCACTTCGACAATTTGGCGTACAATCTTTCCTGTCTCAGAATCCCCAAAACCGTCCGCAAGTGCTCTACATGCTCCTCCGACGTCTTCGAGTATATCAGGATGTCGTCGATAAACACTACGACGAACTTATCCAGATACTGGTGAAATGTCTTATTCATCAAATTCATAAAGACAGCTGGCACATTTGTGAGACCAAATGACATCACCAGAAACTCGTACTGCCCGTACTTCGTATTGAACGCCGTCTTCTGGATGTCTGCAGCCCTGACTTTCACCTGGTGGTACCCGGATCTCAAGTCTATCCTGGAAAATACTTTTGCCCCACTCAACTGGTCGAACAAATCATCTATCATGGGCAGAGGATATTTGTTCTTAATGGTGATGGCATTCAACGCCCGGTAGTCAATACACAACCGAACTGTACCATCCTTCTTAGGCACAAAGAGTACTGGCACTCCCCATGCAGAAGCACTAGATCGAATGAAACCCTTTTTCAATAGGTCATCAATCTGCTCTTTTATCTCTATGGCCTCCTTGGGGTTCACTCTATAGCAAGCCCGGATACTGGTGATGAACCCTACTAAATCTATAGTGAACTCCACATCTCTGTGAGACGAAAGTCTTGGAAGATCCTCTGGGAATACATCCATAAACTCCCTAATGATAGGGTGTGGCGGTGCTACGTCCTCAACTGTCGTACAACAGTTCGGCTCTAGGCTGATCTCCGGCCCTGTGCTCCTGACACTGAATGGTGCTGTGCCTGGGGGACTGAACAAAATACTACCCTCATGACAGTCTATATGCATGGGCATAGCTAAGCCAGTCCATCCCCAATAGATATCATAACCGGGGAGTGGCATCACAAAGAATCGTCCCCTAAACTCTCTCCCGGCTATAAAAATAGAGCATCTATAGATAGCTCTAATAGGCACTGGTCCTCCTCCCGTCATTACTCTACTGATCTCCTCGGTAGGTGTAGCTACTAAGTGGTGTTTATACAAAAACTCTAATGACAGGAAGCTATGAGATGTACCAGAATCAAACAAGCATAGAGCTAAAAAAGTATGTAAATAAACATGACCTGTGATGACGTCAGCCAAATAATCTGGCTCCGAAACCTGCTCCGGCTCCGGCTCAAGAGCTAGACTATACGCCTTCCCCTGGGGTCCCTTCTGCTGCTGCAGATGTGCCCAAACCTCTGTTGCTGAGTCGGGAACGGCCCTCTAGGTCCCTTGGCTACTGGGCATTCCGGAATCTGATGGGTGGCAGACCCAAAACGAAGCACTGCTTCAATCTCTTTCTGCAGATGGAGTAATCATGCCCTGGACTTCCACAGAAAGAACACATAGCTTCCTTCTGCTGCTGTCGGGGTCCCAGGGCTCTAACTGGCGGGGTCGGATGATGTGGTGTAGGGGAAGGTAAGTCTGCTGGTATGGCGTCGGTGCTCTCGGCTGGAAAGTCTGACGCTTGGACGGTCCCTCGGGGTGTACAGAAGCCGGCCTCTTGTAAGACAGAAGACGCTCCTCAATGCTCCAAGCCAACTCTAGGCTCTGGTAGTAGTCAGTCGTACCGTTCGCCACTATAAGAATGCCAATGTCTGGAACTAGACCATGGCAAAACCTAGGCGTCATCTCCTCAGGGTCAGCAACTAGACTAGGAGCAAAACGGCTCAGGCGACTAAACTCTGCTGCATACTCGTCGATAGAACGGTTCTCCTGCTGGATGTTCTGGAATCATAGCCCCATGGCTACTCTAGCGGTGGTCGAGAAGAATTTCTTCTTGAACTGGGTCTTGAACTGATCCCAAGTGGCCCTCCCTCTCACAAATAACGGCTTATTCCGGAACCAAACTCCTGCCAAGTTTATCAGCAGAAATCCTGCTGCCTCGACCTGGAGGTCATCCAGCATCCTAACTCCAGGGAGCTTCCTCTACCGAGTCTAGCCAGTCATCTGCTACTACTATGCCCTCAGTCCCTGAGAACTCCTTGGGGTTTAGACCCATGAAGTCCTTGATCGTCCTCGCTCTCTGCCGTGGCTACAGGTGGTGGGACCACGATACGTTCCTCAGAACGCTCTATGCTCTGGCGGAGTAGGGTGGTCTGCTCCTGATGGGTTGTTAGGAACCCCTGGATCAGAGTGAGCAGTTGGTTCCCGTCGAGTGTGACGGAAGCCTGGGTAGGTATAGTAATAGAGGATGGTGGAAGTATCGGGTCCTGCTGGAACTGTGATATAGAAGGTGGTGGAGGTATCTGGGTTTGTGGATTTGTGGAGTTGGGGAATATGGTAGGTGGAGGTAGAGGTGTATCAGTCAACTGGTCCGCTGACTGGATAGGGAGTGTGCCATTCTCAGGTGTGACATACTGGGATGAACGAGTGAGCACCATCTAGTTACAATAAAAAGGACTTTATAAGGACTCTTTAAAGTAAGCAATCATAGGCAAAAAAATTTTAATTATAATAGCAAGTATGTGATGTATTTCCAATGTTGCAATCCTAGTATTCCTCTAGGTGTTCTAAGCGTTATTTCTAATGTTGTCTAATTACCTTAAGTTTCTAATTGCAGGCATGCTTGGTACAATAATGTAACCAAACAATTTAGTCTCGACCTGTATGGGCCACCACTAAAAACATGTCACGACCCGCTACCCAAATTGTTGGGTCGGGCCGAGTCATGTCCAGCCTGCGCTTGAGATAAAGCGCAGTAAGCTGTTCTAGAGATAACAAGATAAAACTAAATGTGCTAATAGTTCTATAAGTAAATAAAAGTCATAAATGCTCCAAACACAAAAGTCGTCTCATAGAAGAGTGAGTCCATGTACAAGTCTGAAATATAAAACTGGATACAGGTACAGTTACAAAATACATAGTCTAATACATGACTACTCTCAAAAGTCTAAAGCAAATAGACAACTAGACGAGGTTCCCCGCAGGTACATCCTCGTAAGGCAAAGCCTGGTCCTCGGCAGTAACTCCATAATACGAATCACAGAGCAACTCCTCCTCAGTAAGTATACCTACAACGTTATCCTGTCAGGACGGGAGCAAGTATAGATTCTAACAAACTAGCATATGAAACATGGAAATGAACATAAGAGAAATAAACTGGAAATATGGCATCACATAATCTATCATGGCAAGGACACATTGTCATAGAGACAGATGTATATGTAATGTTTAAAACTGTAGCAGGTACGTGATCGTCAATAGGTGTAAAATGTACTGTGGTATAAGTATATAAATGTACTTCCGTACAAGTAAAACAAGCGATAGATGTACATACGTACAAATACAGCTGGTGCGCCTACGACAAGGTATACATAAAATGTCAACCTTGCTCGGTACGTACGTACGAGTAAGGGGGCATGATCACGTACGCTACTAACAGTTTCCCCATAACCCAGATTCTAATCATGTGAGAGTACATAAAGACTGTTCTAAGCATGGTAGTAACTGAAAGTACAACATGTGAAGATTTAACTTGCTACCCCAAGGATCAGCATTTAACATGGTTGGATTCGCAGTTTATTGATGTAACAGTATGTAAAGTTTGAAGAAATACTTACCTCTAGCAAAACAAAGCAGCGATAAAAGTGCTATAGATGCCTGGTGACTCGTTACTATAGAAATAAATACATAACTTAGTTTTATACTAAGTTAAACACTAAGACACTAGTGTGCAATACGACTTCCTGATTGGACACCTAGCCAAATGGTAACTTTAGCATAGGAGATCAATGTGGGGTGACACAATACTTAAACTAACTTTCTAAGGTCTTTACACTAGTGCGGGGTGAGGTCCAATACGACTAAACACAAAACAACACAAAAAGTTGCAAGTCGTAATTATTCAATAATTAAATCAACTGTACACTATGTTCCCACAATTTTTGAGATAGACAAAAAGCTCTATTTTACATAAATTAAAGTACCAAAATGATCTTGTAAATTATAGAAATTTATTATAATTTTTTGGAATTTATTAACCAGTACATGTATTTTATAAAAATCAGTTTTCATAAGTACACAGAAAGTGAGTTCTGGTTCATAGGTCAAACAGTAGCAAAACTGTAAATTAAATAATGTAAAAATTATGCTAAATTAGCTAAATTAACATAGTATCTAAATACTATTTTTCCAGAATTTTAACAGCAATTAAAGTATTTTAGAAATTTAAAAACACCATGGTACACAATCTGAAATTAAATAATTAATTATCTGCGTATTTTGTCATGTACATAATTTGAACCAGAGTTCAAATACAGGA